>PVJS01004568.1:0-68516 GCA_004027185.1 Glis glis
GAGAGAGAGAGAGAGAGCTGAGGCTGGCCGCGAACCTGGATCCTCTGGTCTCTGCCTCCCAAAGTACTGGGATTACAAGTGTGCACCACCACACCCAGCCTGAAATTATTTCTTTGAAGAGGTTTCTTATACCCTTGGTCTGTGTTTCTAGCCCTTCTTCGATGCCTTTTATCCTTAGATTAGTACGTCTTGTATTGTTCTGTTTTTCTTGGATGGCCAGGGTGTGTTGTAATATCTTCTGCATATTGTTGACTGCGTTTTCAATTTTGAATGAACTGTCTTCCAGGAGTGATATCCTGTTTTCCATGTGGTCAAGCCTACTAGAATTGGTTCCTATTGCAGTCTTTAATTCATTTGACTCCTTCATTTCGTTCAGTGTTTCTTTCTGATTCTTTTTTAGAGCCTCAACCTCCTCCTTCATCTCCTCTATGCTTTCTTTGAGGCGTTTCATCATTCTGAAGATCAAAATTCTGAATTCTCCGTCTTGCATTTCCTGTAGGTCAGTATCAGTAATCTCACTTGTTGATGCATTGTGAGTGTTTCTTGTTTTGTCACTGTTCCTCATTCTTGTATTTTCGGTGTTTTCAATTTTGTGTTTCTGTTGCCTCTGCATCATCTTCCTTTCTATGTATAAGACCTGTTGATGGTCCCTGTAGTCCCAATTGGGTCAGTACGCTGCAGGCTGTGGTTCCCTCCTGTCTGGTTGACTGGGGCGCGGTGTGTGTGTGTGTGGGGGCACGCAGGTTCCGGAGCTTGGGTGTTGGCAAGTGAGGCACACTTTGAGGCACGGTGTTGGATGTGGGCTCCAAGGCATGGGTGACGGTGCCAGAAGATGCCCGGTCTTCAAGGCGTGGGTGCTGAGGGTCACCTGGGCCACAAGGGATGCACACATGCTCTGGGTCTTGGGAGGCATTGCCGGAAGTTGCCTGGGTTCTGATGTTCGGCGCTGTGTATCTCGCGCAGGCCTGAGGGGGGTGCAGACTCTGAGTATTGGGTGGTGGCACCGGTGCACAGGTGCTGAGGCACGCTGCAGAGGATTGCATGTGGGACCCAGGGAGGTGCGCGGGCTCCTGGATCTCGGGTGGTGGCACCGGAGTGTGCCCTGAGGTGGCGCAGAGGGTCGTATGGGTCTCTGGTGTCGGCACCAGAGGGTATCCGGGCTCTGAATTGTGGCACAGAGGCTCCCGCGCA
The DNA here is from genome assembly GCA_004027185.1 of Glis glis. Lineage (NCBI taxonomy): Eukaryota > Metazoa > Chordata > Mammalia > Rodentia > Gliridae > Glis > Glis glis. The sequence goes on from PVJS01004568.1 coordinate 1,192, forward strand.
GGTGAGAGAGGTGCAGGCTCTGGGTCTCGTGTAGCAGCGCCGGAGGGCTTGGGGGGTCCGAGGCGGGGCGTGGAGGACTGCCTGTGTCTTGGGTGGCCTTGGAGTCCGGGGTGGGGCACAGAGGGCTGCCCAGATCACGCAGTATGGCGCGGCAGTCTGAGGCCGGGCGAGGAGGGCAGCCCAGGTCGCATGGAATGGTGCGGCTGGCCAAGGTGGGGCGCAGAGGGCTGCCCGGGTTTCACAAGACGGTGCAGCTGGCCGAGGCGGGGCGCGGGGGGGGTACTGCCAGGGCCTCCGCCGGCGTGGGGGTCAGAAGCGCCGGTGTTGGGGATGCATTGGGGGGAGGTGCGGCGGCTCTGGTAGGAGCCCACATTAGGGCAGCCTTTGAAGGGTACTTACAAGCTGCTGCTGGGATGGCCCCACCACTCAGAGTTCTGCTCCCATTCCTCGCCCCGATTTCTGGCTTTTCATTCTCCAGTTGACAAAGACACATTGTAACCACCAAGCCCCCTAAATGAGAACATTAAGTGGCCCTAAGGAAGTTGCTCAACTAGAGGTGTTCTTATGAGGAAACTAAGAATCAGAGAAAAGAGAATTAAAACAGCAAATTGTGCATAGGCCTGCTGATATTTAGCTGCCCTGGCCCTCTTTCTACATCCAACCTCTGAGGTTGGTTAGAACTCAAAGGTTCTATTATACTAAGTGAGATCAGACAGATTTAGAAGATCAAGGGTCACATGTTTTCACTCATATGTGGAAGCTAGAAAGAAAATAGGAAAGAAAAAGAACTTAATAGACCAGCGGAATGGTGCATGCCTGTAATTCTAGTACTTGGGAGGCTGAGACAGGGGGATTGCAAATCAAGGATGGCCTCAGCAACTTAGTGAGACCCTATTTCAAAATAAAAGTAGGCTGTGTGTGGTGGCACACACCTATAATCCTAGTACTTGGGAGGCTGGAACAGGAGGATTGTAAGTTCAAAGCCAGCCTTAGCAACTTAGCGAGGTGTTCAACAATTTAGCGAGACCCTGTTTCCAAATAAAAAATAATAAAATAGGGCTAGGGGTGTAGCTTGGAGGTAGACTGCCCAAGCTACATTTTTTTGAGTACCCATTATACAATAGGTACTGTTCTCAGCACTTTACATGTGTAAATTTTTTTTCTTATAACCAACCTATTGAGTTAGATTCTGCTCAACTAAAGTTGACCTGAGGATGCCTCTGTACTCCAGTCCTTATGCAATGAACTGCCACCTAACTGCGCATGTAAATTGACTGAAAGCCCAACATAAGAGCATACTTTTCTGGCAAGTAGCTGAGTCTCAGCCAATCACAGCAGCTGAGCATTAGTCAATCACATGCCTCCTGATGATCAGATTATGTTCAAATGAGGCAAACATGGAGCTGTTGCAAGGACTAAAGATAATCTTTTCTATTGAAGTAGCAAATTACATAGAAGTGTACTTCTTTCCATTTTGTAACTGTAGCTTAAGCATTCATTTGTAACTGTAGCCTGACTTTCTATTTTGTAACTCGCTTACATTTGTCTATATGCTCCACTTGCAGACTCTTCCTGAATGCCAGCTATCTTAGCTCATGTGACCTCTGGTTACCAGATTCTTCTAAAGCCTTAAACTTTGTTTCCCCCCTGTCCTAGAAGTAAGCCAATCACTACAGAGTTGTACTTTAAACTTTGTTTCCTTGTCAAAAATCTATTTCAGAATTTTTTCTGTCCTAGAGAATAGCCAATCATGCGGGATTGTGAACCCAAGCCCTTCCCAGTCAGGGTAAGGGGTAGGATCATGTTAGGGGTAAAAGCCGAGTGGACTCCCCGCTTGGTGTGCTTGCTTACTAAACTCTTTTTGTTGGTTGCACACCCTTCTGCAGAAGTAAATTGCTTTGTCAAGTTACTTTCAATTTCATGAATTTTAATTTGTGGCTTCCCTAGAATCTGTTTCTAACAACTGGGTGCTTATCCAGGATCCTTGCTACTTGGATAAGTGCCACAGGCTCCCCACTCAGGGGGGACGCATCCTACTGCCTCACTGCAGTAGCCTCTGGGTGCTGGGAGCAACCTGGCAGGTCGCTTACTGACTGAGACCCAGTGGTAAAAGTCTCTTGGCAATGCAGGGGAAGGGACCTAGCAATCACTGCGGTGACCAGGTAACTTCATGCACAGATCAAGGTATGAAAACTTCAGAGGGAAGTAAGTTACACCTTGTTGGTTGGGCTAAGAGGTTGTGTGAGTGTAAATAAGATGTGTTGGCAACAAAGCGTCTCAGGAGAATGCAAGAAACTTCCAGGCAAAAAGGGGGACTAAGTCTCTAAAAGGGACACACTAATTCAGGTTGGAGTGCAAGAAACTTCCAGGCAAAGTGTGTGTGGGGGGTTGAGTCTCTAATGGGAACCAATTCGGGTTGGAGTGTAAGAAACTTCCAGGCAATTGGAGGTGGGTGTCAGGGACAGACACCCAGGGTAACTGAGATGGAAAACAAGCAAGGTAGGGAAAGTTCTGATCAGAAAAAGAAAAATAAGCATAAGATTCCCTGGATTATAGGTGCAGATACTGGGGTGATTAACCTAGGACTAAATATAAGGAGAAACAACAGACTTGCTAGTGTGAAGTGTATTGTTTGATACTCATTCATAGCTAAGTGGCTTTTGGCAAAGCAGCTGCCAGTGTCCAAGATTAGTGTAACTGTAGTTAAATGGGATGTGCTGCTCTGTCAAAACTTACCTAGCTAGACTCATCAATTGACTCAGGAAAATTAAACCATCATGTGATGTGACTCAAATTCGGTTAGGAGAGAGCACCCTTCCTTCTACCTTTTTCTATCCTCCACCTCTACCCTGGTGAACGTCATATGGATTCACAGTGGTCCCCTACGGTGTATATGAATGCAGGTCACCTGGTTGGAGGCCAATACCGACCCACCTCTTCCTAAAACACACCAGTGGGAATCCCACCTTCCTTCTGGCAACCTGGGTGAACATTACTCTCTGTAGCCATGACTGTCTGGCGCAAAAGTCCCTGTTCTGTCATGGGGGGGCACCCCTCACCAAGCATTCCAGCATAGTGACTCCCCGCCATTTTTATTATTTTTTTTACATCTTAAGGATGTTCTCCCTACATAAATGCATGGTGAGAAAATGGTTAGCAAAGCTAATCTTTGAATGAGCTGAAAGATGAGAAGCTGAAGCTTCTGATAACTTCTGGTATCTAAAATTAGATGGGAATTTGAATGTATATTAGGTAGCTACCAAATTGGCATAATGTGGGCTAAGCTAAAGGATAAGGTGGTTAAGGTGCGCTGACTAGAATCAGTATTGGCCACCTCAGACCCTTGGTTCACCACAGACCAAAAGATTAGAGAAAATAAAATACAAATAGCAGTCCCAGACAAAGAATGCTTCAGATGATACCACTCCTAGTCCTGAGGTATAACTATGGTCATTTCATTTTTTTTTTAGCTCATGGCTTTTTTTTTTTCCTAAATCACCTGTGTTTGTGCACATATATTTTTGTTCTGATCAGAGACTTTCTGGGTTCCTTTTCATTCACGTGACTTAAATCTGACAACTGAGTAAATTTAAGATTTGAAAATGTCAAATTATTAACATATTTTTTCCTAGGTAAATGGTCAATCAGGATTATGTTTGCCTCTGTAGGATGTTGTAAAATAAGTGTTCATTGCTTTTGGAGTTTTTCTGTAGCAGAAAAATGGTTTAAGACACTAACGATGTCTATCTGATGTCTTGATTTTCAGGGATAATCTATAAAGAACATTCAAGCCAATTAAATATGCTTCTAAAATGTTGGTATATAGAAAAGCAAGAGCATGGGATGACTGCTTTTGGATCTTTACTAAAGGCAATAAATGTTACTAACAATTGGGTTTAAGTCAATGTGTAATTTTATATACAAAATTATGCAATGCTTTGATTGGAAAACTATCAGAAAACCATAAAGTATATTCTTTTGAAAATATCATTATATCTAGGTACAGATATTTTGTAGGATTGTTTTAAGTATAGATTTAAGGAAGGAGCCAAGGGAGAAAGGAACTAGTTCTTAGAAAAGAGAGATATAAAGATATTTTTGGTAAGGAAAGTTAAAAAGAAAAGAATTGGAACAATGTAACAGGGATATTCATAACTTTCCCTTCCTCTCACCACTGGCCCCTCCCAAGAATTATATCCCCTAAGAGAGGTGCCTCTTGGTGGAGATGGAATAGGACTTGTAAATACACCCCTCACTTGTTCAGAGGTGAGAGAATTAAAGAAAGAACTAAAGCCCCTTCTAGAGGATCCCCAGGGGTTGGCAGACCAACTGGGTCAGTTTTTAGGGCCTCAAGTCTTCACCTAGGTGGAATTATTGTCAATCATGGGAATCCTGATCTCAGGAGAGGAGAGAAGGATGATTAGGAAATCTGCCCTGGTGAGCTGGGAATGAGAACACCCGCTGGACCAGAAGTCACTCCCGCTGATCAAAATCTCTCTGGCCAGGAACCAGATTGGGATAACAATAATGCTGTCTATAGAAATCATATGAGGGACCTCAGAGAATTAATTATAGAGGGGATAAAAGAAACAGTCCCTTATTCTCAAAATCTAGCAAAAGCCTTTGATATCCAGCAGGGAAAGGAGGAAAGGCCCTCTGAGTTCTTAGCCAAATTAAAAGACCAAATGATAAAGCATCCAGGGTTAGAGTCAGAGCACCCCCTGGGACGGGGAGGATGGCCACCAGAGGGAAATGTAAACAGTGACACTATCTTACAGCTGGATCTGTTTTGCAGTAGAGTGAAGTTAAGTTTATGTAGGTATTTTAATAAAGAAAGTAAAAGATAAAAGGAAATACTTTTAGGTAGGAGAGGATTTTGTATAGCAAGATCTTTGTTCTAAAGACTGAGTTGTCCCATAGGGGAAAGGAGAGAACAAAAATCAGAATGTTAAGCAAGTTGCAGAGGGTTTGAAGAAGTTGCAAATGCTTTGAAAAGCATAAAACTTATGAAAGAAATTTTGTATGTGATGAAGCTGGATAAAATTCAAAGGAATTATTTAAAGGGTTTTCTAAAAGTCACATTAAATGCATTGATTCTATGTTTGAAACAATAAGGTTTTCTTCAGACTGAGAGACTACATGAAAAAAAAGTTGGAACTCACCTGGGGAGGACCTTAAGTTTTGCTTGCCACAGAGATGTCTACTTGGCTACTCACACCATGGAAAAGGGTTGGACACATTACGCTCAGGTAAAAAGGACCCAACCCCTAGCCAAGAAGGACAATGGATGGCTATCCCTCATGCAGACCCCCGTTAAAGAGGCAGTAGGCATTCTCACCATCGGGGCTATTTCCCTGCTTCAAGGGGCTGTTGGCAACTTTGTAATCAATGTAACCAAATCCAGCAGTCCCATTGTCATCCAATTCCATGCACGCCTTGTTCTGCCTTGTGGCTCCCTGCATAATCAGAGGCAGTTATCCAGTAGTGATAAGTATCCCTGTACCCTTAGAATGGCCAGGGGACAGAGGACCAAATACAGTGTCCTACATGAGCCATGTAATGATTGGAATGATGTTTGGTGGACTACCAAGTTCAGTGGATGGACATATAATCCTCTATCTACTCACAGGACTATTCTGGCGGTCCACTATTAATAAAAATGTAGACTGGATAAATTACATTTATTACAATCAACAGCAATTTGTTAACTATATGAGGGATGCTATGAAAGGGATAGCTGAGCAATTAGATGCCACTAGCCGAATGTCATGGGAAAATAAATTAGCTCTAGATGTGATCCTAACTGAAAAGGGTGGTGTATGTATCAGGATTGGAAAACAATGTTGTATGTACTCTTATTCCCAAAAATACGGCCCCAGATGGAAATGTAACCAAAGCTTTGCAAGGATTAGCAACCCTATGGAATGAACTTGCTAAAAATCCAGGAATAAGATGACACTATTCTAATGGAACAATGGTTTGGTAAATGAAAAAGAGTAATGACACCAGTCTTGACCTCCTTTATCATTGTTATCAAAGTAATGATTTTCGTAGGACGCTGTATAATCCCCTGCATGCGAGGATTATTCCAGAGACTTATAGAGACAGATATCACCAAACAGCCTCTGCCCCATACAATAACCTTTTTTCTACTTACCAACGCAGATGAAGAAAGTCAGTTCATGTTAACAGAGTTTGAAGAGTAACAATATATAATAAAAGAGGGGGCAATTTAAGAAATAAAGATATTCTTTTCTATCGAAGTAGCAAATTACATAGAAGCGTGCTATTTTACATCTTGTAACTATAGCCTGGGTATTTATTTTGTAGCTTGTGTACATTTGTCTGTATGCTCCACTTGCAGACTCTTCCTGAATGCCAGCCATCTTAGCTCATATGACCTCTGGTTGACTAGATTCTTCCAAAGCCTTAAACTTTGTTTCAAAACTCCAGCCTGTACTAGAAGTAAGCCAATCACTGCAGACTTGTACTTTAAACTTTGTTTCCTTATTGAAACTTTATTTCAGAATTTCTGTCTGTCTTAGAAAATAGCCAATCACGCAGAGTTGTGAACCCAAGACCTCACCAATCAGGGTAGGGGGCAGGATCACGTTAGGGATAAAAGCCGAGTGGATTGTCTTGCTCTGTGTGCTTGCTGACCAGACTTTTTGTTGGTTGCACACCCTTCTGCAGAAGTAAATTGCCTTGCCAAGTTACTTTCGATTTCATGAGTTTTAATTTGCGGCCTCCCTAGAATCTGTTTCTAACACTGTAACCAATCAAACTGTTTCTTTGCCTCACTTCCATTTCCTGTTCATCAGTGCTTCCTGCCCCACCAGAGCAGAGTTCTCTGAACCTTTTCAGTTCTGAGGGATGCTTGATTGGTGAATTATTCTTGGCACAATTAAACTCTGCTAAGTTTAATTTCTCTAAAAGTTTTATTTAAATAGTACTACTATTTGTCTGAGTTATAGATAAGAAGACATAGGTAGAGAGCCTGTTTGCAACACACCACTAGCATGACATCCTTAATACATGGAATAGGTAAGACAGACACAGACAGTCTGTTTCCAGAGCCCAAACTCCTGCTTTTCACAATAGATGCATTAGGAAGGGATTGAGTCCTGAACTGCCTTTGACTTAAATACATATTTTCATTTAAAAAGAATGAAGGACTATTAATCTAGTAATTGTCACTTCTCTGCCCTTCCCAGTCCAAATTCTGCTCTAAGCAGATGGTCGCCCTTCTGTTTTATAAAAAGCAACAAGACAGAACACCTGGTTCCTTCAGCTTCCTTCTTTGTTACCTGAATATTGCCCTGTTTCTCCCAATTTTTGTCTCCTTCCCTCTTGTCTCATCTTGGGAGAGGTTAGTTCCTTTGCAGGCCTGCAGGATCTCATCCTTCCCCCTCACATGGAACCAAGCTGCCATTCTGTGCTAATTTTTCATTAACTAGGGTTTTCCCTCCTGTAAGATTCTTTGTCTCTGCAGAAAACAATGTAATGCTTCTCTCCCTTGCTTCCTGTTTACATATGCAGCCTAACTTCTAGTCCTTCGTTAAGACTTGAGGGACACCAGGTCCAGGAGGCCCTTCAGCACCATCACCCTGCTTTGCTCCAGACCAGGCTGAGGTTCCTCTGTGACTCTCCATTTGGTACTTACTGTACTGTATGGACAAATTTACTTACATTTCTATTTTCTCTACTAAATTGTTTTTTGACTTCTTGAGAGCAAGGATCAACTTCTAAGTATCTCTGGATCTCACCAAGTTGCATAATGTAGGCCCTGTCACTGGAGAAGAGATGTCACCAGAAGAGGGTCCCAAGGAATCCCCAGAAAAGGGGAGGGTTGGACATGACTTAGCACCACTGGGGTCCTTGATGTACATGATGGAAGAGAATTTCAGAATGTGTCAGTAGAGGAGCAGAGATTTATTTAGGAAAACAGATACACATTTGAGGGAGAACGTGGGCCATTTTGAGACTGAGAAATGCATTTTGGGGGTTCCCAGCTCCCCTTTTAAAGGAGACTTGGTGAGGGGAGGGAATGGGAAGGCATGTGAAGATGACATCAGTCTCGTGGCTCTCAGGATCCTTAGGTTCATCTGAGGATGTGATCCTCAGATCCATTATCTGATCCAGTAGATAACATTGGAAAGTCCCCTAAATTACAGGTTATTTAAAATATACTCTCTCTCCTTGCTTAATCTATTCATTGGTGGGCTAATTAACAGTGCACAAGGTAATTTTCATAAGTGGGTGCCAGTTTATGGTAATTTTAAGATTTACAGATTTCTCAGAAATTTGGGAATGATAGGTTTGGGAGAAAGATGGGCTTGGGGCATGACAGTCCTGAAAAGGCACGAGGAACCTCAGATTAAAGCTGTATCTCCTTATGCTTCCTTTATGTCTCCTTTCTTCCTAGTTTTTATTTCTTCTATCCTACCTCAGTACTAAATAAAAGTTGACTAAAAAATAACAATTTATCCTAAAAAGAAAGTAGCAGCAAACACCTAAACATGTTGCAATGATTTCGATTTGGAATGTCCCCCCAGCCCTCATGGAAACTAGGTAGCAATGTTGGAAGTGGAGCTTGGTTGCTAAGAAGGGGTCCCTGGGGTGTGGCCTTGGGGTTAGATATGGTTTCTCCTCCTCTTGCTCTCTCTCTCTTGCTTCTGGCCCCCATAATGTGAGTGAAGCCTTGTGCTCTCCCTTTTTCCACTTCCCACTGTCATGCCCTGAGATCTTCGGTCCCTGGCCTCACATGGACCAAACCCAAATCCCCAAGGAGACTGTGAGCAAAAAAAAATCTTCCTTTTTCTAAGTTGTTGGTCAGTCTTTTAGATTATATCAGTAAGAATGCTGACTGAGACACATGCCAACTTCCTTTTGACCCTATTCCCTCCTCTGATATTGACCTCTGATATTTATCCTCAAACCTCTTGAAAAATTTATCTACAATCATTATTCATTACCAATATTTCTTTATCTCCTTATAATTTGGCCTGTGTGCCTATCAAACAAACAAACAACCTCCTAAACACAAATGCACTGTCTTTGTTTTGTTAACACATTTTTGAAATTTGAAATACTTTATCTTGATGATCCTTCCTTGAAATTCTTTTCCTCTTAAATGTGCTCACATCAGCATTTGGACTCATTACTTCTTTGATGAAATTACTTCTTGATCTTGTCTTCTTGGCTAGCTTCAGCCCTTCTACCATTCATGAATGATGGGCATTCCTTAAGCTCTAGGACACTCTCTCTAATCCTTTGTGATGGTATACATTTCTATAACTCCAACTATTTTCTCCATGGAATGATACTTCTATCTATATTTCAATCATACCTTTCATCTCACTGTCTCTATGTCCTAATGGTTCTTGAATCTTAATACATGTAAACTAAGTCAATAATTTCTGTGGTTGAATTGTTCCTCCTCTGACTTTCCAAATTCCTCCAATAGAATCACTATTCCTCATCACCATGTTTCAATCTCACTCATCTCTGATGTCTCTATATCTCCAATCCCACCTACCAGTGGGTCATGTATCCTACTTGGTTTCCTTTGTAATGGCTCTCACTTCTTTCACATAGCAACTTCCCTAATCAAGACTCTTATTTAGCTCTTGTCTGTACTGTTGCAATAATTTTTGAGCATCTGTCTTTCCCTGGCTTCTAATGCATCCTTCACACTACTACCAGAGTAATCTCAAATAACCAATTGTATTTAATTATGTCATTTCCTTATTCAAAATACCTTAGCTGGGTGTGGTGGTGCATGCTTATTATCCCAGTACTTGGGAGGCTGAGATAGGAGGATCACAGGTTCATGGTCAGCCTCAGCAACTTAGCAAGGCCTTCTGCAACTTAGTGAGACCCTATTTTAATATAAAAAATAAAATAGGGCTGGGGATGTAGCTCAGAGGTAGAATGCCTATGGATTCAATCCTCAGTAACACACACACACACACACACACACACACACACACACCTTTAATGACAACTCCATGTCTATTTAGTAAAGTCTACACCATTTTCTTGATAGTTAAGGAGCACAAATAACAATTTTTCTCTTTAATTCTTTTCATACATATACCACAAATGTCTTTTTTCCCAATATGTTTTATGGGGTTTTGCCTCCATACGTGTGTGTGTGTGTGTGTGTGTGTGTGTGTGTGTGTGTGTCCGTGTGTCTGTGTGTGTCTGTGTGTCTCTGTGTGTGTGTTATTGGGGATTGAACCTAGAGGCATTCTACCTCTGAGATACACCCCCAGCCATATTTTATTTTATATTTTGAAACAGGGTCTCGCTAAGTTGCAGAGGGCCTCAGTAAGCTGCTGAGGCTAGCCACAAACCTAAGATCCTCATCTCAGCCTCCCAAGCACTGAGATTATAAGTGTATGCCGCCATGACTAGTTTGCCTCTGCACTTTTAAAAATATATGTTCTCTCTCTGGTTAAGTTGCCTTGGCCCACTTCCCCATCTTCACCTCCAGTTCTACTTATTCAAGGGCTTTCTTTCCAATGCCCTGTTTAATGTCTTCTCCACGAAGCCTTCCCTGATGACTTCAGCCAGGAACCACCTCTCCTGCTCTAAACTGCCACAGCACTGCATTATGAGCACACTACCTTGTGCTTGTCACCTGAACATGTGCCTCCTATGGGATGGCATAAATGAATAATAAGTGAAGAAACTGAAAACCTGTCACTTAAATAATGGTTGGAAGCTCTGTGATGTGTCTGTATTTAATCTCTCTTAAATTTATTTTGGATGGTAAAAGAGTACTGGTAAGAAATCAGAGTTTGAAGAGGAGTGAGTTACATCCTGATGGTGACCTCATCACTAGCCTTTCTGTAATATGCACACATCCTTTCCATTATACAACTTCTTCTTCAAGGGAATTGGCACTCTTGTGCTATCTCAAAGGATCGTGGAGATAATTACAAATTACCTTGACACTTTAAAGCGCTATGACCACGTGGCCATCTCTTCTGCCCACCATGCTCTCTTTCTTCTGACTTCTCCTGCATTCTCTTGGATATCCCATTCACTTACACCTACTATAATGGATGAAACGGTGGCCCACATAGGTCCACACTCTTATTCCTGGAACCTGTGTCTATTACCCTATATGGAAAACGAGGGAATATTGTATGTCATACCTTATATGGCAAAAGATGTGATCAGGTTAAGGATCTTGAAAGGAGGCGCTTATCCTAGATTATCAAAGTGGTTACTAAATGCCATCACATACATCCTTACAAGACACACAGAGAAGATAATATGAAGACAGAAGCAGAGATTGGAATGATCTAGTTATGAACCAACCAAGGAACACCAGCATTGCCAGCAGCCCTCAGTAGCTAGGGAGGAGACATGGAAATTACTCTACCCTAGAGTCCCCGAAGGGAACGTGGTCCTGCCAACACTCTGATTTAGACACAGGTATCCAGAACTGTGAGAGAATAAGTTTCTGTTTTGAACCATCACATCTGTGGCAGTCTGTATGGCAGCTCTAGGAAACCCCTCTGGCATCCGCGACTCGTGTTTCCTGTTGTTCATACTTGCCCCCACGCTTTCTCTTTCTCATGAGCTCCTCGAAGGCTCAACAGTCACTGTGCTTTGAAGCATTTTTGTTCAACAGTTACTAATTGATTTGACTATGTGTCAGGTACTGTTTTAGGACCCAAGGTTCTAGAAACAGTTAAGATCTCATTTCTAGGCCTGGCGTGGTGGTGCACGCTTATAATCCCAGTACTTTGGGAGGCGGAGACCGGAGGATCTGGGTTCGCAGCCAGCCTCAGCTGTCTCGCTCTCTCCTTGTCTCTCTCTCTCTCTCTACTTAGTGAGGCCCTCTGCAACTTCGTGAGACCCGGTTTCAAAATAAAGTATAAAAAATAGGGTCGGGGTGTAGCGCAGAGGTAGAAGGCCCCAGCGTTCATTCCCGGGTACCACACACACACACAAAAGATCTCATTTCTATCCTCAAGAATGTCATATTTTCAGCAGAGGAAGGAAGTCTAAGTGAGACATTGGCTGAAGAAGCTGAACTGAGTTGAAAGAAGTTGAACTGAGTTCCAGGGTTTGAATTGGGGTTAACTAACTAGACCAGGGACTTAGAAGATAGAATAATTTTAGGCAAAGAAGACAGCATGGACCAGGTCACAGAGGCCAGACCTCCTGCTGAGCTTCATATGCAGGGACCTGGAATTGTCAGAGCCCTGGAGATAGTGATGGGCATTGGTTTAAAGAGGGCTTTATAATTTCAGATGGAGGGGAGAAACCCACACCTTCAATCTCTAAGCTAAACCACACAGAGTCATGGGAGGTTCTAACCATGTAGTAGGTACTCAGTAGTTGTTCTGTGATGGCATTGTGTTAAAATAGACATAATAATAATAAAAGCTAATAGCATTGCCATTAAGAAAATATTTTGTGCCAAGTATGGTGGCATAGGCCTGTAATCCCAGTACTTGCAAGGCTGAGACAGGAGAATCTCAGGTTCAAGGTCAGCTTAAGCAATTTAGCAAGGCCCTTAGCAACTTACTGAGACCCTATTTTAAAAATAAAAAATAAAATAGGGCTGGGGATATAGCTCAGAGGTAGAATGCCCTTGGGTTTAGCCCCCCCCACACACAAAATAATATTTTCTTACTGAGTGGTCGTCTAAATCTGCTGGTTATCATCTGTGAGAGTGTGATGAGAATGGTGTGGGATAAATAAAATTTACATTAAATTTACATGTTTGTAAACACAGAATGGTATGATTGTGTCTATGAGGTCCATAGAGAAATTTTGCTCAGTGCTGTGTGTGCTAATTACCTCGGGGACATCTGAGGAGCCATGCAGTGGTGCTGAGGCGAAGGCCCTTGTAAAACACCACTCACCTACTGAGGAAAGGCCTGGGCAAGACCGAGAAGCAGAACTTCAGATCATGCCAGTGAAACCTAAAGCTACTGGGGACCTCGATGTGCACCTATCAGAAACTGAAAATGGAGATGTGTCTGAAGAAACAGTGCGAGGTGGAGAAGTTTAAAAATCCCGAAAACATTCTCTGAAGGTAGATGTATCAGAATTTCCAAATAGAGACATGTCTAAAAAAATGGTGAAAAATGTAAAAGTTAAAAAAAAACCACAACCTGGAAATCTACCATATTAACTAAATAGAAGCAGTGTACAGTCTCCTGATTCAGAATTGAAGAAGGAGGAAAAGAAGAAAGAGGAGGAAGAGGAAGAGAAAGGAGGGAGGGTTTGGCAAAGAAGGAAAATATGATGAATGATACTGTGCCTGGTTAAAAAAGCGAAAACTGGCCAAGCGTGGTGGTTCATGCTTATAATTCCAATACTTGGGAGACTGAGACAGAAGGATTGCAGGTTTGAGGTCAGCCTCAGCAACTTAGTGGGACCCTGTCTCAAATTAAATGCATAAATGAATAAATACAAGGGTTGGAGGTGTAGCTTGGAGGTAGAATGCCCCTGGGTTCAATCCTCAGTACCAAAAAGAAAAAAAAAGCATTAACTGAAAACAAAGAAAATCTGAAGATGGCACCTGAAGAAACAGAACCCGGTGTGGAGAAGCCAGACAACAAGAAGATGGCATCAAAGTGCCCAGCCTACTGAAAGGAGCTTTGGAAGATGTTTCATCTGCTCCTCTAACTAATCTTGTCAATGAAAATACTTTAAAGGTAATAAAAGAAATGGACTTTTGAACAGGACTGAAATTCCACGTGAAAAGTGTCAGACCACTCCTGAAAAGCAGGGGTCAACTGGTAGCTAAGAGTCTGGCATGCCCAAACCCTGGCATTTCCCATCTCTGCAGCTGCGCTTGCTGTTGAGTTAAAGTCACGCCCAGGAATAGAACAGGAGTCCTTACTCGTTCACCTTCTAGAGAATTGGCTGTGCAGGCTTCTGGTGTTCTTAAGGAGCTAATGACTGGCCATGTTCCCACATGAGCTGGTAACAGGTGGCACCAGCAGATTTGCGAAGCACACACACTTGTTGATGGGGTCAACATCACTGTGGCCACAGCAGGCTGTCTACCGGATGATTTGCATAATACCTCAGGGTTTCTGTATTAAGTCCTACAGACGTCTGTATTAAGTCTGTAGGTTTTGGTGTGGCTGACCATATCTTGGATGTTGGGTTTGAAGAGCATGTAGAGCACATTATTAAACTTCTGCCAATACACAGGCAGACCATTCTCTTTTCTGCCACATGCACTTGAAAAGTTGAAGACCTGGCAAGGATTTCTGTGGAAGAAAGGGGCCATGGCACACTGGTATTGATGATGATGGAGCTAGAGCACAGCGGATGCTGGTGAGTAGCGGAGTGCTGTCTCTCTGAAAGAGATGCTTTCTGTACTTTACATTCCTTGAGAAAAACCCAAAGAGGAAGCTGATGGTCTTTTATTCATCCTGTTAATTCATGAAATACCACTATAAGTTGCTGAATGATATTGTGCACATCCTGGCCAATCTTGGAAAGCAGAAGCAAAATGTATATACCACTGTTTTCTTCTAGTTTCGTAATGTGGATTCAGGAATATTGTTGTGTATAGATGCAGCAGCAAGAGGGCTGAATATTCCGAAGATGACTGGATTGTTCAGCTGATCCTCCAGGTGACTATAAAGAGTATGTTCAGCGGGGTATGGTGGCATATGCCTGTAATCCCAGTACTTGGGGGGATGAGACAGGAGGATCACAGGTTCACGGCCAGATTTAGCAACTTAGCAAGGCCATCCGCAACTTAGTGAGACCCTGTTTCAAAAATACAAAATAAAATAGTGCTGGGGGTGTAGCTCAGAAGTAGAATGCCTCTGGGTTCAATCCCCAGTACCACAAAAAATTATACACAATGTATATTCATATAATATAATATATATTCATACAATATATATCCATCATGTGAGAAGCACAGCCAGAGGCCTAAATGGCCTTGTTTAGTTTACATCCAGAATTGGGTTTCCTTCATTACTTGAAGTAATTTAAGATTTCACTAAGCAAATTTGAGTTTTCCTGGTCCAAAATTTCTGACATTCAGTCTCAGCTTGAAAGATTGATTGAAAAAAATTATTTTCTTTATAATTCCACCCAGAAAACATGTGAGTCATACTTACCAGCATACCTACACCTCTTCTCTGAAACTGATCTTTAATAATAATAACTTGAATATGCCACAAGTTACTCTGTCATTCAGTTTAAGCTGTCTCCTTTTGTTGATCTGGACACACACAGCAATGAAGGCAAGCACAAAGAAAATGCAGCCATGGGTCTGACTACCACAAAACCAAGAAAGTAAAAAAAGGTCCGATTTTAAAAAATATCTGCAAGAAGTCATGCAAGAAACAGGCAAGTACTTCCCTGAAGACACACCTCCCTTTCATCTTAAATAACTATCCTTACGTGGATGTTCCACCTTGTTCTAACAAAGGAATTTTTATGGACTTTTGAATTTGAACTGGTTTAACAAAATTACATATTGACTTGGGTTGCACTGAGCACTGTTATTTCCAGGCAGTCACTTTTTAATTTGGGGGATATAGAACAAACTTCAATTTTTTTTTGTTTGCCCAAAGGCAAAACAGGGAATCTTTTTGGTCTCTGTTGTGAAAATATAATATTCTGATTTCAAATATACCCCCACATATGCTATTGTTTTAATATAACTCTTTTTGGACCTTTAAGAAATAAAAGCCTCTTAGTAGTAAGATGAAAACATCAAATTCTCTTTATTATGAAAAGTACAAATTTTTTTTGTGTGTGGTACTGGGGATTGAACCTGGGATGTCCTACCTCCAAGCTTCACTCCCAGCCCTACTTTATTTTTTATTTTGAAGTAGGGTTTTGCTAAGTTGCTGAAGCTGGCCTTGAACCTGCAATCCTCCTGTCTCAACCTCCCAAGTACTTGGATTATAGGAGTGCAGCACCGTGTCCACCTGAGAACTCATTTTTGAGAGGACAGCAAGTGTCATTACTTATCTGGTCATCTAATGCCATGAAAGTTGGAGATGTTATTTAGGCAATAAGACACAAACTTCTGTCACTAAGGTTGGTCTCCACATGGTATGGTTTTGGCTTTCATATCGTTAGCATTGAAATCCTTGGAAACAGGATGAAATGGAAAAGTAGGCATTAAATGAAAACTTTGTCCCTGTTCCCTATCCAGTTGATAGATATTAATGAAATTAAGTGCTTCCTGTCACCATATCACATCTGTTAGGACTCTGTACATCTAATCTATGATATGAGCTGAAATAAGCTGTGCTACAAAAAAAGAAAGAAAAATTAAACGATGTCATTTTAGCAAATTAGGGAATATTCTATGGGTAAAAATCTTTAAAATGGGCATTTTAAAGTAAAGTAAGCCAGTTCATAGGACATGTGTACTGTGGATCCCTTGTTTTGTGCTTTTGTGCTTTTTAGGCAGAAAGGAGCCATGGTTTTAGCTCATGAAGGGCTTAAAGTTTGTTGGGGGAGAAAATGATAGAGACACTTGACAAAAGTCTATAATTATATGAAGCATAGTGTGGCATGCGGAAGTCCCTGAGTGGAAAACTCTTTTGGGCAACCATGTTAAAAGGTGAAAGAGGTGGGTCTGGGTCTGACCCAGCCTTGGAGGGCTGATTTGAATTGGTATAACAGGAGAAAGAGCTCGAGAGGAGGGACAGTGTGGGATTAATGACAAATGAGCATGTTTATGGATGGAAAGGAGACCAGGTTGACTGGAACAGTGGATTTGTGCTCTGGAATTCATGTGGGATGTTTTGGATACATAAATTGGATCCAGATTGCTGAAGGTCTTGCATTAGTTTTCTATTACTACCTTAACAAATTATCACAAATGTGGCAGTTAAACAACACAAATTTATCACCATGCAGTTCTGTAGGTCAGAAATCCTGTGGGCTAGACTGGTTTCTCTGGTTTGAGTTTATAGAATAAGATTAAGGTGTTGGTGCAGGTGGCTTTGGGAGAGAATTTGCTCCCAGGAGTGTTCAGGTTTCTGGTAGAATTGACTTTCAAATGGTTATGGGACCGAAGCCTTGTTTTCTTTCTGGCTGTTTGACGGTGGATATTTTCAGCTGACAGAGGTCACCTGCATTCTTTGCTAATGGTCCCTTTCCTCCATCTTCAAGGCCAACAGTGGTGGCTTGAGTCTTTCTCACGCTCCCCAACCTTCCTCTTCTACTCTGACTTCTATTCTTCTGTCTTCGTCTTCTACCTTTAAGGGGCCATGTGATGACATTGAGCCAGACCAGATAATCCAGGTTAATCTCATAATTTCCCTATTTTAAGGTTCCTGACCTTGCTTCTATCTACAAAGTCCTGTCGATAGGTAAAGTAACAGATTCATGGGTTCCTGGGATCGATCGAGTGCCAAAGCTGAGATGGAATGCCACCCGACAGGTATTTGAGAAGCATTGTCGGTTCTCAAACAGAGGAGAGGTATGTGAGCACAGAGGGGAGGCTGAGGGCATAGCATCCCTTCAACCAGCATTACTTAACTGTTCATTACCTAGCTGTCCAGGACACAGGGAAGGGAGGGGAAGGAAAACCATTGGTGGCTGGTTTTCGCATCTCTTAGACCCATGCAAGTCTGCTCTGACCCAAACTTGCAAACCCCATTGGGTAAAAGAAAATCAGATAGCTAACTGCTCTCTCTCCCCCAGCCTCTTGTGGCTTATCAAAGAATTCCTTCTAAACATTTGCAAGACTTTTCTTGAAAGTGGTTCTAAAATAAATATTCTCTCTCTCGTTGCCTTTCTGGTGATGTTTGAGTTCCTTTGAAAGACTGACATATTAAGCAGCCATTCCTCTCTGCCTCCCATCCCCAGACTGGCTCTGGTGATAATATTCATTCATGAGCAGTTGCAATGTGCAATACTGTTCCAAGTACTAGGATTGTTTGGGTGAACAAAGTCCCTGTACTCATGGAGTTACCTGTGAGAGGGAGAAGGTTGTCAGGAGTTGCATATACAGCAGTTGAAACAGATATAAAGAAAATAACTAAGCAGATTAGGAGAGAGAATGATGGGTTCAGATGTAAGGTTACATTTGAGCAGACACTTGAAAGAAGTGAGGGTTTACGTCATGTGGCTGTCTGGGGTAAGGGGATTTCAGGCAGAGGAAATGGCAAGTACAGTGACCTGAAGGGAGAGTATGTTTGGGACATTCATGGAAAATGTGTGGAGCCAAAGGTGAATTTGTCCGCCATATTTCATGCATTGGAAACTTAGTCCTCAAAATCATATGTTAATGGTTTTTGGAAATGAGGCTTTGGGGAGGTAATTAGGATTAAACCAGGTCCTTAGGTGGAACCCCCTTGATTGCATCAGTGGATTTTTAAGGAGGAAAAGAGACACCCGAGCAAGCAAGCCTGTTCTGTCTCACCATGTGACGCCTTCCTCCATGTCATGACATAGCAGGAAGGCCTTTTCCAGATGCTAAGCAGATGCCAGCACCAAGTTCTTGGACTTCCAGAACTGTGAGTCAAACAAACCTCTTTTCTTTATAAATTACCCATCCTGTGGCATTCAGTTATAGCAACAGAAAATGGACTAAGATAGAAAGTATCTGGAGCAGAGTGAGTGAGGGAAAGGGAATGTTTGGAAATGAGGTCAGAGAGGTGGTGGGTGATGTCATAGCAAAGTCATCTGTTATTGGTCTGCCTTAAATGCCAATTTGAATCTGGGTCTGCAAGCTCTCATATGCTGTCGACTTCAAGATTTTAGTATGGTTGTTGTACAGAAGGCTTTATTTGTCTCAAGAAATTTGGACCAAAGAACAAAATAGCATATTTCAAGTTCTGGGTATAGATTGCTGTGAAAAATTAACTTGTTATATGCATTTATTGACTATTGTTTATAACATAAACAAAGCTGCTCTTCTTCTATAATAAGAGTTGGTAATATTGTACCTTTCTTATTTTCTACCCTCAATATTATTATACAATAAAAAACTGAATATATAATCTACTGCTGAGAGGGTAATGAGCAGGATTCAATCACACATTTAAATGAATTAAAAAAATTCTGAACCCTGTCCAAGTACTCCCATCTAAGCATCACTTAAGAATCTGTTTGTTCAGTTGAGTTTCATCTCTACAGCTGCCAAGGCACTCCAGTTCTGCCAGCTCGACTCTCTGATTGCAAAATAAAGGGTGGTCACTTCACAGTGGATGTGAAAAATAAGTGTTCCGTGAAAAGAACGGCATTATGAGAAATCCCGGTAATAGAAACCTGGAGGTTTCCATCTTCTGCACCCCCTTAGCGCAAGGGCAGTTAATTTTGAGAGGGGATTCTCACCTTCCTCCAGTCTAAGCTGCCTTTGGCAGGGTGTGTGTATGCCTTTGGAAGATGGATGCACTTTGCTGCAGCTTACATTCATAAATATTTTTGTAGTATAATAGGTTGTCAAAACAAATCTGTGTTTTCCATTTGTGTGCGCATGAGTGTGTCAGTATGCCTTTTCATCTTTCTGTCCATCGAGAGGTAGAGCACAAATACTTTACTTTCCTCACTGTGGATTTTTCCTTATGGTATAGATTTGTGCAGAAGTGATTCATGAATAGGCAAACGAACCCCTGATCTGTGGGAACGGTTCCTGTGTCTTTATTTTGGTAATGCCATGTCCTCACTGAAAACCATGGTTCCTTGTAAGCATTTTCCATGGAAAATCTCATCTGCAGCTTGGCATTAGCCATAACATTGAACTGGAGAGGGAAAGCCAAGGTGATCTGACCGGCAACACAGTTGTGCCTATGGAAGACAAGCAGTGAGGCCCGCTAAGCCCCTTCAGTTATTACCTGTGTGGCCTTAGGTGAGTTCCCTAACTTCTCTGAGCCTCTATTTCCCAGTTTGTAAAATGAGGACAACAACGCATACTTCCTAGCAGAGGTTGTGAGAAGAGGGTGCAGTGCCTAATGTAGCACCTCTGCCTGCTCAGTGCTCTATGAATGGAGGCCATTTGTATTATCAGTTTTCTTTGGCTTCATTCATTTTGATGGCACAGCATGTAGACTTGGCAAAAAGCAGCAGTCTTTCTTTCTGGTGCATGAAAACGGAGGCCCCTAAAGGATAGCACATCAAACTCAATGTATACCTTCCTTTGAATTTTTCACAATATTTTTCTCTTTTCAAGTAAACTCGGAGAAAACATTTTGCTGCATGCTGCCTGAATTTGCCAGCAAGGCTAGTTTCCAAGGAGATTGTAAATGGATGTATTTGTATATGCTGATTTGCCTCAACTTTAGAAGAATTCCCCAGGGACTCCTTCAAAAGGAACAGAGCATAATGGAAATAAATGCTTTTTCTTTTTTCATAAGCCAAAGAAAATTGTGTGTGTCCTTAATGATCTAAAAGTTAGATCACTTAGACCAAGTTAGACCATTTAACAGTGGTCAGGCAAAATGGAAAGGTTTGTTAATAAAAGATTTATCTCCCCATAAGTGCAATTTTATCTGTCTTTTTAAATTAACTTATTTTTTCAATTTAGACAAGAATTTAGTGCAATTTAGAATTGTAATTAGGATAGTCTATACCATCTGCAGTGCTTGATGCAATTTTCTAGCTTCACTCTGGTTATATCACAAAGGAGGCTGGAACTGAAGTCTGACTTTCTACTCTAGAAAACCCAATGGACCCACGCAGTGTCTAGTCTTGATGGGTATTCAATACTGGTTAATTGAGAATAAAGGATTCATCCTGACCCACAGTTTCCATTAGAGTGCTTGGGGTGAAGAATTCTACATTAGTATTTGGAAAATTATGGATTTGTGAACCAAAGAATGAAGCTTTCAAAGGCTCTTGATTCTAACTTTAGGTTGATAACAACGTATATGACATTGACCCAGGCCTCTCTTAGTCGGTTTGCATTTAATCAAATGTGGGTTCTCAGTCTCCTAAGGAGAATTGTTGCTGTTAATATATACATGTGTTGAAATTTTTAATTTAGGGCTCACTGCTGTTCTTTTCACAGAACACTCTTATTTTTCGCATCCATTGTTAAGCAGCCACCCTTTATTCTGCAATCAGAGAATTGAGCCAGCAGAACTCCAGTGTCTAGGTCCAGGCTCGATCAGTTGACTCATTCCTCACTCAGTGTGCATTCATCCAGCATGGAGTGGCACAGTGTGGTGTGAGGAACACAAGCTGCAGAGTCGAGAAGATTGGGTTTTGTGTCCAGGTTCTCTTACTAGCTTCGTGATCTCCATTAAATTAACCCACCTTCCCAAGCTTCCACATTGGCAGCTACATGAAATGCCTGAGCTGTGTGTTGCTCATAGATAGAAGATGCTCTGTCAATGTAAATTACTCCCGTCCTACTGTGCAAACTGGTATCCCACTGAATAACTTTACATAGTCCTTATCCTCAAGAGAGTGTCACAGTCTAGATGGAGTATGTAAAAGGAATAATTATCACACTAAGCTTAAGCAACAGTTGTTTTGGTCTTATTAAAAAATGGGTCTGTAGATAGTTTGGGTAAACGAGTAAGTGGTAACCAGGGCCCAAGAAGAGAGTCAGATGAAATATGGTTGGCAGCCAGCCTCAGCCTCTCATATGGAGCGCTCCCTCTGCCAGCACCTTCTTCTCCAATGGCTCAGTTGTAGTGAGACCATGAAAGCTAAATCTCTCATACCTGTTTGCTAATCAACGGGATTTTGCTTAGCTATATGTTCTTTGTATGGGACTAAGTATTAGTAAAGAGTTTGCTTTCTTTACTGCTCCTAAATATATTATATGGCACATTGATCTGCTTTTAATTCCATTATCTTTAATATTTTTAACTCCAAATGTATGCGATGGGTGGGAGTGCTGGGGGATGTACCCAGCCCCCACAAGCAGATTTGTTACCACCCCATCTGCCATCCCAAATGCTAAATCCCAGGAACACCACTGCTTTGCAGTATGTTATATTTTACAAGACTTTGAGGAAAGAGAAACACAGAAAGATAGTGACAATCACTGCGGGGCTAGAGAGACAGAGAGCATAAGGTTAGAGCTAAAACTTCCAAAAAGCAACTGGAGTGTTGGAAAAAGGAACAGAGGGAAGAATTGAATACATTTACCAGGGAATTAATGAACAGGCTAAAGGTATTTATGTAGGCAGAGAGCATATGGAAAGGGGGAAATGAATCATGGAAGAAGGCAGCAAGTCTTACCACACAAGTTATTTCATCTTGAGAAGTGTGTGTGTGTGTGTGTGTGTACACATACAAACTAACTTTTTTCATATATATATATATATGATTGGGAAAAAAAGATACAAAATCCAGTCCATTATAGAGGGAAAAAATATCTACCATGAGACTGTCATGATGGTTGTGTCCTGCAGTGCTATATCTAGCCTGCACCTTGTAGGGGAATTCTGTAACAATTATAAAGAGGAAGCCATGGAGCAAGGAAGGGCTTTCAGAGATCTGAGATTGAGCTGTATGAATATGATAATCTCTTCCACTTCCTGGCACTTTATTGCTGCTGCCCCAACCTTTTTTGGATTCAAGGCTTGTGGTCATGCTAAGTGATTGGTGTTGCTAGGGTTCAAACAGGTTCTGCTATTGTTATCTCTTGCAAGACAGTGTAGAGGAAATGGGAGCCTTGGAGAGATTGAAGGCACTGGAAAGGCTGTGGCATGATAGGTTTGAGAACTTCTGCCAACTTGGGACTGTAGAGGTAGGGAAGGGAAGATGAACTTGTTCTTAAGTGTCTCTGGTACAGAATATCTTGTCTCATTAAATATAATTGCAATTTGGGGACAGAGTTAAGGGTAATATGTGGAACCAGGGAGGATGGGAAGAGAAAAGGCATCTGAGAGAAGTCCAAGAATGCTACAGAAAGAAAAAGTGCCAAATAGGGCCCAGAGCAGTTGAAAAAAATGGCTGAAACTGGAAAATATAAGAATAGTTTCCAAGAAGGTGTGTCTACATGAGGCCAGCGGATATCCAGGTGTGGGACTGCCCTGGAAGTCTATAGGTAAAGCCACTGGCAGTCAGAGCTGACCAGTGTCAGAGCAGTGACACCTGTGTCAAGCCCAAGGGCCAGGGCAGTGCTGCACACGCAGGGACAGGGCCTGCAGCTGTACCCCAGCAGGCGTTCTCTACAGAGCTCCCTGAGCAAGTCTGTGCGCTGGCACCATGACCTGCTCAGAGTTTGCATGTGGACATCATAATATAGAAAAGGACCTTGAAGCCGGGCGTGGTGGCGCATGCTTGTAATCCCAGTACTTGGGAGGCTGAGACAGGAGGATCTGGGTTCATGGCCAGCCTAAGCTACTTAGTGAGGCCTCTGCAACTTAGTGAGACCTGGTTTCAAAATAAAGAATAAAAAATAGGGCTGGGGATATAGCTCAGAGGTAGAATGCCGCTGGGTTCAATCCCTGGTACAGCAAAAAATAAATAAATAAATAAATAAAAAATAAAAGAGAAAGGACCTTGAAAAATCTCCTGACCTTAATAAGTTTACAACTAAAACCCTCCAGATATACAAAGAAAGTACAGTAAAAGAAAGAACTTATGTCTGAGGAAGTGAAGAACATGAAGTAATTTTTTGTTGTGGTGGTGGCACTGGGGATTGAACCCAGAGGCATTCTACCTCGAAGCTATACCCACAGCCCTTTTTATTTTTGTCTTGAAATAGGGTCTTGTTATGTTGCCGAGTGTCTTGCTGTGTTTCTGACGTTACCCTCAAACCTGAGATCCTCCTGTCTCAGCCTCCCAAGTACTGGGATTACAGGCATTTGCCACCATGTCCAGCTGAAGTAATTTTATGTGACCAAAAATGTAAATTTATTTAGGAACCTCAAAGAGATAAGGGGATGAAAGTATCTATATATAAAGATACAGTTAGATATAGATATATAAGTATATGATGTTATGAACCAAGAATGGTATATTATGGAAAAGAACTAATTAGAAATAGTGGAAGTGATAAATAAGGTTGTTGAAATAACAAGACTAAACAGAATGGGCTAGATGTAATCAAAGAGTGAATAAGTGAACCATAAAATTGAACTGAAGAAATATTAATGTTACTTAATATTTATTGAGTGCTTACTATGCACCAAGCATTACTTCAAGGATTTAATATGTATAATATAACTTTATCCTTGCAAAATTATGTAAAGTAGGGTTTTTTAAATCCCCATTTTATTGATTAGAAAATTAAGACAAGCTGGACGTGGTGGCACATGCATGTAATCCCAGTACTTGGGAGGCTGAGATTGGAGGATCTGGGTTCGCGGCCAGTCTCAGCTACTTAGTGAGGCCCTCCACAACTTAATGAAACCCTGTTTCAAAATAAAGAATAAAAAAATAGGGCTGGTGTAGCTCAGAGGTACAATGCCCCTGGGTTCAATCCCCAGTGTCACACACACACACGAAAAGAAAATTCAGACAAAGAGAGAATAAATACTTTGCCAAAAGTTACAGATGGTCTTGAATTTAAGGAGAGCCCTTGCATTTAACCCTTGCATTATAATACCTACTCCTCAAATTTCTCACAATGATGCACAGAGACAAAGAGAAACTAATGAAAGGAAAATTAAGAAACAGGAATTTAGTTTCAAACTTAGTGAATAAAAATCTGTATGCTAACAAATTTTCAAGTGAATCATATGCAACTTAAATATGGAGAATTTAGCCAGGTATGGTGGTGCAAGCCTGTAATCCCAGTATTTGGGAGGCTGAGGCAGGAGGATCGCAGGTCTGAGGACAACCTCAGAAACACAGCAAGACTCTTGGCAACTTAGCAAGACCCTGTTTCAAAGCAGAAAATTAAAAAAAGGGGATCTGGGAGTGTAGCTCAGAGGTAGAATGCCCCTGGGTTCCATCCTTAGTATAAATACATACGTACATACATATATACATACATATGGAGAACTTTGCTCATTCCTGAGTCTTTTTTCTTAAGGTTGTAATGACAATGCTTTTTCACTCTCTATTGGCTGTTTCTCTGGATAATGACTTCAATTCCTGGCACACCGAAACATCTGGCAGGGAAGCTCACTCCTCAGCAGTCCCAGGGTAATCTGGCAACACAGATTCCCTTTAGAATGCCAACTCCACGCAACAAGCAGTGGTCATCTGAACCAGTGTCGAGAAGGATTCTGAGGCTGAAACTGGCCTCAACAGGAAAGAGTGCAACAATCCGTTTGAATGTAGAATTCTGACTATCGGAAAATGTACAAATTTGAGGAAGTCAATGTTTTTTCATTTGTAAAGTGGGTACAATAGTACCTCTTTACAATGCCATGTTTATAAATGTGTGACACATTAATAGCAATTACCCAAGGAAATGAGAATTTCCTTTTCTTCTATTATCTGGTTTCTTTCTACCTAAAACATAATTATCAACTTTAATTTTAAAGGAGTTCACAACCCTAAAGAACAAAATAATGTAATCTAAGGGAAAATGGATAGAATTGAAGAATATTATGTTAAGTGTGATTAGCCAGTCTCAAAAAGCAAATTGTTTTATTTTTCTCTCATATGTGGAAGCAAGAGAGAAATTGAGTAACAAAAGATACCTCAGATAAAGGAGTAGAGACTCCAATGGAGTTATGGAAGGGGATTAGGAGCAGGAGGCGGGGGATAGAGACGTAATGAAGGTAACAATTTAAATAATGCTATGTATATATACGAAATCATCAATACCAATCTCAATGACATGTATGGGGAAGGGGAGAGAGTAGGGTGGAATCCGGAGAGAAACACCAAGTGTTGTGTGTGTGTATGCCTCTATCGCTTTATACCTCAGTATAATGTATAATTACAATGCACCAACAGAAGTATAAAACATTTTTTAAAGGAGTTCAGAGGAACATCATAGCAATCTTTTAGTGTTCCAACTCCCAATTAGGAAATTCTTCCTTATGGTAACTTGTTATCTAATCCAAATCTCCCATGTTTTAGCTTATTCTGTAAAATGTATAAAAAGCTGATTTTCATCCTGTTCAGGGCTGTTCCTGAAGGCATCAACATGGGGACTGAGCACCATAAAGCTTATTACAGAAAATGGGGCCAGGTTGGTGCATTTCCTTTTGCCTGAAGGATAAACTTCACTTGCCTGCAGGGCCCAGGAGGGAGACGAAGTACTCCCCATCATTGTCCTCTTGATTCTGAGCCAGCCCAAACTCCCTTCTAAAGTGATGAGAACGTGCATTCATTTACATGGATTAAAGGAGGAATGCCCTATGTAGACAATTCTTGCACTTGTAGACACTCTAAGGTATGATCTTTCCAAGTTTATTTGCACTGTGAAAAGGTGATTAGAGAGGAAGCTGAGGCATGCTCCTTTTGTCAGACATGGGGCTAGAAGTCTACATAGTGTTCCAAGTTCTGCCAATAGTTTGCCTCTAGATGACCGTGCAGACACAAGGGCAGAGGACTTATCATTTCTTTATGTGATGCTTCCAAGGTATCCAGCAGACTCCTTGCATTTAGGAAGTACCATGATGTCCAACTATTGTCTCAGAAAGCTGCTTCTTCCTAGCCAGCCAACACAATCCAGGGATGCTTGAGATTCAGAAAGAATCTACTTTCCCTTCTCCCTTGAATTTGATCTGGTCAACAGGAAAGGAAACTTGACTGTGATGTCTACTTAAAAAAATTTTCCATAGAAAGATGTACCATGTAGACCTGAGCACATGGCAGAGATTATTGTAGAGTCACCTTCACCAAGTTTATGGTGGCTAAGGGTGTGGGAACTGGTGGGTTGGATAGTGGGGGAAGGTTATGGAGTGTTGAGAATCATTTGTGTTTTTTGTGGCAGCAAATGTGCTAGTAAGACCAAACCAGTCACAGCTAACTGCAGTGGGCTCATTATTGTCAGAAAATATATTCCCATAAGAAATCCCTGATGCCATGGGATGACAATCATTTCTGTGTCTAGTATATTTCAACAAGTAACTTAGTGACAACATTAAGACAGAAAGACTTCATCCTGAGGTCAAGATACTTGTTAATAGCTGGTTCTTAGTCTTGACATTAAAGGGAAGAAAATATTTGAAAATCAAGACAGTAATCCACTCAATTAGATAAGGAGGCCAATTAATGCTCTTTGGTACCAATAATAAACAAAACTAAACAAAATGAGAACACTGTGCCCACAAAGTTGGGAAAAAGAAAAATTAGCATGAGTATATCAAGGTTTTATGAAAGTTTGGAGCATCCTAGGAAGGAAATGATATGGACTATTACCAACTAATTATTAGATGGGATCAGCTGCCAGAGCAAGAGAAAGAGAATTAAAGAATCAATCTCCCCTCCATGAAGTGCTGGTTTCAAAGCCCGACTGGGCTCCCGTGGCTCTGATTTCTTGGCTGTGGACAGTGTGGCATTCCATTTGCTCCATGCTGCTGCCATGCTCACCCTGCTCTTTGTCTGGAGGCGTCACCTGACAACATTCTGAACCCGACACCTGAGTTCACACCTGCTCAGAAAGAGCTACAGCCAAACCAGCTCAATATCAAGTTGAACTTTGTGTTTTCAGTTCTGAGATGCTGGCAATCTTTCCCCTTGCCTGGTCATCCCCAGCCCCTATGTGTTCCTTAGAACAGTGGGTCTGGTCATCATGTCAGCCAAGCCAAGCAGACATCTCTGCAGGAGACCGGGGCAGTTCCTCAGAGTCTCTGTGTCCTTGTGATCACCCTCCTCCCACATACACACCTCACTGCCAACACCACTAAGTGACATGCTCAAATGGCCTTTCTCCATGTTTGGAACACAAGGACATATGTGGTGTTTAGGGCACAGGAAAGAATAGGAAAAAAAATTGTTGTCTTTAAGTGTCTCTCATTACTGAAGAGTGATCACAAAGGTTTTTGAGTCAGGAAACCTGGGTTCTAATTTCAGTTCTTCTACTTACTCTAGAGCTTCCCCCCATATTTTTTTTTTTTGCTTTTAAAAATATACTTTTATTGGTGCATTGTAATTATACATCATAATAAGGTTCAGAGTAATAGGAACACACGTGCACACAGTGCTTGGTGTGTTTTCCTCCAGATCCCACCCACTCCCCCTCTTCTGCATACATGTTAATGAGATTGGCATTGATAATTCCATATACATACATAAGTACATAGCATTATTTGAACTGTTTCCTTCATCAAGTCTCTTCCCCCACTCCCCTGGACCCCCTCTATTTCTTCATTGGAGTTTGTCCCCTTTTTCTAAAGTCCCTTTTGTTTCCTCATTTCTTCTAGCTTCCACATATGAGAGAAAACATACTACTCTTGACTTTCTGAGACTGGCTAATCTCACTTAGCATAATATTCTCCAGTTCCATCTATTTTCCTGCAAATGACATATTTTGTTCTTTATGGCTGAGTAAAATTCCATTGTGTGTATATACCATAGTTTTGTAATTCATTTATCTGTTGACAGACACCTAGGGCTGGTTCCATAATTTGGCTATTGTGAATTGTGGGGATACAAACATGGAGAGAGCGACAGGAGGATTGCAGGTTCAGAGACAACCTCAGCAAGTACTGAGATTCTCATCAACCTAGCGAGACCCCGTTTCCAAATAAGAAATGAAATCAGGCTGGGAGTATAGCTTGGAGGTAGAAGGTCCATGGGTCCTACCCCCAGTACCACACACACACACACACACACACACACACACACACACACACAAAGTATTAAGAAAGTGGAGGTTGTTTTAGATGGGCAATAGGAGGACCTGTTCTAGCCCTGTCTGTCATAGTCTGTGAAGACAGCTTGCAGTTGAGGTTTTGGGCATCCTGTTCTCTTCTTTCTGCCCTTTACCTTTCCTGACATCCCTGCTCTTTCCCTTTACGGAATCTGTATGCACTTCTCATCACCCTTAGGGCATTTATCAAACACTGCCTTTTAGCCATTTGAATTTTTGCCATCAGGGTTGGCATTTTACTCACCTTGGTTTTGTATCAAAGTACCAGGAAAGGTGCCTGGCATATAAATGTTTGGGGAGTTGGATTCTCATAGTCCAGCGCAGGCACCATACAAAACCAATAGCATCTGCCTCATAGTGGGCGCCTGGGGTCTGAGGCTCATCCCCAGCTCCCTGTTCAGTTCTCATGGGCCAGCCAGGATTGCAGCTGTGGCTGGTGTGATGAGCGGGAGTTGAAACCTTTCATTTCAGTTTGTTTGGGGTCAGCTTGTATATTTTGTGCTCTTCTCCAGCTTCTCTTTAGATTATGGCCCTTGGACTTTTTAAATCATTTCTCTTGGAGCTTTTGTTTGGCACTATGGTAATAAAGATGACATACACCAACTTCTATAACCTCCATTGTCTTAAAATCAGTGGGATTTGGTAGGAAAGATTTGAGGCTTAACTGAACAATGACTATTAAGGTGTCAAGTGTTCTACTGGGAAGCAGTCACTTGATTCATGGATACAGAGATACCCCCCACTTTATTAATTTTTGCTTTAAGGTTGGGAGACCAGAGTAATCTATAGTAGTTACAGACATCTCCTTCTCATTCTCAGTTTATCAGTGAATTTGTAGACTGCTTTGAACCCCTCTGTTGCTAAAATGGTAGGAACTCCATAATGCTAACATCTGACTTCTTATTTTCCACAGCTGTCTGAAGTCCTGCATTTTAAATTGATATCCACAGCATCACTTTGATAATTTATGTCAGCGAGAAGTAAGTCCTCAGGATTCAAAGATGCTTGGTCCTGAAAGGGATACTAAAGAGATGTAAGTTGTGGATATGGTAGACATTTGTTGTACTTTTTGACTGCTCATTACCTGAATGCTCTGCCTATGTTTGCAGGAATTTTCACTGTATGAAGCAAAATCTTTCCATCACCAACAAAACTGAGAATACCAAACACTTGCTTTCTTAGCCTTCTTTGCCACTAAAGCAGGGCATGTGACTAGGTTCTACCAACCAGTGCATTCTCCCCTTTTATGGAAACTGATTAACAAAAAACCTGGAACACTCAAGTTTTACACTAGGGAGGGTGTTGGTCACAGTAGTGGCTACCCAGAGGCTTCTGAGATAGCTGTGATGGCAGTTCTATTTGGGGCTGCTGGAGATGCAAGTTGGAAGAGCTGTGTCCAGTGATGATGCTAGTAGTTTGTCTTCACAGAATCAAAATTTCTGCAGTGTAATTTCGGGCCTTGTTTTTGGTTACATAGCCTCTAAACCTATTTCTTTGGTCCTCCTAGTGATTCTTTGAGCTACATGATATATTTTAATAAATTCTTTTTCTGCTTTCATTAGCCAGAATTGGTTCCTATTGCTGCATCTCAATGGGAATTGATACATTGGCCCATGTCCCCAAGAGATTTATAATCTTGGGGTCAAAGTAACACAAATAAAACATCTGGGATATATAAGATAGTGCATCAGTTTACAGTCAATGGATTGTATTTCATACTAGAAATACTACAAGAATAGAGAATCAAAGGATAAAATATAGTGTAGCGATTCAGACACCAGACGAGGTCAAGGATTGTTGACACAATGCCTTCAAGGGCCATGCAGATAAGAGTAAATGAATGTAGCTGGTGGGGCTTTGGCGCAAATTGTATGAGGTGATGTTTATAAAGCTCAGTGTATAATTTATAATAAATGTACCAAGGTGGTACCATATTAATGACAAAAAGAACAACAAGAAAAGCTAAACCAATATAAATAGCTAGTCCTGACCTAGTGCTTACTGTGAGATAGACCCTGTTGTAGAGACTTAGAGTGAATACTCTACATATACAGTTTTCCTGGAAACGTCCTAATATAGCCCACTCAGATTAGCATTTATCTTGAATTTTTCGTTTTTTTTACCAATAATTTTACTAATAGTAGTACCAAAATAAGTCAGGATGCATTTCTGTTATTCCTTTATCTAACTTATGATAGAATTGGTCAGTGATAACCTGTCTCTTTTTCCCAACCTCTAGATACAGCATAATAGTTTTCATGGTCGACACTGGGGATACTCAAATATTAAATGCTTCTATGTAGGAGCAATTCGGGACACCTAACTTCTTCCTGGTAGGTTGGCGTGTTAGGAAAAGTATTCCACACTGCTGTCCCTGCTGGCAACTTGGTAGACTAGCCAGATGTGCCAATACCTGCAAGACACAGCCTGCAAGAAAGGCACTGGGGATAACTGTGACTGAGGAAGTGATTAAAGGATGTGAATATGTTCCCAAACCAATTATTCTACTTCATTGTTTTTTTTTCCTCTCTTTTTTTTTGCGGTACCAGATATTGAACCCAGGGGCATTCTACCTCTGAGCTACACCACTAGCCCTATTTATTTTTATTCTTAATTTTGAAACATGGTCTCACTAAGTTGCGGAGGGCCTCACTAAGTGGCTGAGGCTGGCCACAAACCTGAATCCTCTGGTCTCAGCCTCCCATCTCTCTCTCTTTTTTATACTGGAGATTGAACAAAGAAGTGTTCTACTGCTCAGCTAGACCTCCAGTCCTATTTTATTTTTTATTTTCAAACAGGATCTTGTTAAGATACTGAGGGTCTTGCTAAGTTGCTGAGATTGGTCTCGAACCTACAATCTTCCTGTCTCAGTCTCCCAAGTACTGTGATTACAGACATTAGCCACCATGCCTGGCTTGAAGCCTACTTTTGTGTAACAGTTGTGAGCAAAGACTCTAGAGTTTGATTCTCAAGTTTAAAGTCTCCACTTGCTACTCATTATCTGAGTATTTAAAGCAACAGATTACTGTATTTCTCTGGCCCTCATCTTCCTTGACTGTATATAAAAATTTAAAATATATATATATATATTTCAGAATATTGTTGTGAGGAGTAAATGAGGAAATACAAATAAATGAAATAAATGAGGTGACTTTTTAATTTATCGTCATAATATACTTCTGAAAGTGAAAGGGTGCAATAAAAATAAATAAAATACATATTATTGTTAAATATTTACTTACTAACAAAAATTTTTAAATTTCTTGGTGGATCTATAAAATACATCTATTAAAAACTATTTTAGAAAATATTTTCAAAAACAATAGAATAATACATAGTAGTATACATTAAAGCCTAGAATTTCTTAAACAAACTTCTTTATTTTCTGAATATTTAAAAAAAAAGAAGAAGAAGAAGGAGAAAAAGAAGAAGAAGAAGAAGGAAGGAAGCCAGGCACTGTGGAATACACATGTAATCCCAGTACTTGGGAGGCTGAGACAGGAGGATAGCAGGTTCACAGTACACATACATAGGCTTCACGAAAGAAGTAGGATTTTAGCCCAAAGACCTGCCCACCTCCCTCACTGAGCTACTTCTTGCGTGTAACCTTGAGCAACTCACTTCCCCCTGAGCTTCTGAGTTTTTATATTTGAAACGAGGGTGCTATTGCCTATCCATACAGTTGCTGGGAAGAGTCAATGAATTATCATATAAGAAAGTGCTTTCGTAAGTTGAAGATGCTGTACATATTTAAGACCATCATGTGTGGGCTTTTTCCATAAATTTAAGGCAGCATTGCGTGGGATGGTGCCCTAACTCGAAAGGTAGGGGCATGCTGAGTGAAACACAATGACTCACAGTTGCTCCAATTTCTATTTCCAATTGAACAAATTTGAAGATAACACTTCAGATGTGTGTAGAGAAACACTGCGGTCTTATATGTCAAGAATCCTCACGTTGGTAACATGAAACATATGCATGTGTGGTTGAGTTGTCCTGGGTGCACACAGAGTCACAGGTTCAAGGGATCCGAAAGATTTAAAATCTGTTGTATTTCTTGGAAGTGGCTGCCAGCAAAGAGGAGCTATCCCTGACTTGTGCCTTTGCTTGCATAGATTCCTGCTGCCTAAAATTTAGGTGGAAAGTGGAAAAAGCAGGGAAATTATGGGTGGTGGATGGGCTTTTCAGCAACCCCATGGAGGAGAGCAGGTAATTCCCTGTCCTAGTGACCATTGCTCAGGTGCGATGGACCGGTGCTGCGGTTGCTGCTTGCTGAAGTCTCTCGCATGAATGACTCTGGGTCCAAAATTATTATTTTAATATCAGGGTCAGCCGGAGAGGAGGCAACTCAAAAATCTCCTGTCTCTAGCAGCCGGTGCCCTGCCTTTATTGAAAGTTTAGGCAAAGCCTCAAAAAACAATTAAACACAAGAACCAGCAAGCATCACAGGTCCAGATAAATAGAGGCAGTAAGAAGGTGGGGTCATAAAACAATTGAGGGGAAGGAGGAGTTAAACATTAGTAGATGGAGAGGACATCAAAGTCCACACGCTATGGATACCATCAGGTCCCAGGGAATTTGTCCGCTTGCAGACAGATTCCACTCGACCAGGCACTGTGTACACAGCCGAGTTGGTCCAAGATGTTAATCTCAATGTGTGGTCCTGAGACGGCCCTCAACACTCGGGCTCTATGCACTCTCCTCTGGACAACTGCAGGAGTGAACTGCCTCAAGTCTGAATTCTTCTGACTTCTTGCTTTGCTGCTGCCATGCAGATTTTGCAATGCAATGCAAATCTGATTATTCCACTGCTTGCTTACAAACCCTCAATGACTACTTTTGTCCTTAAAGTTTATAGCCCTTTCCACTGTCTTTTCCTACCCCAACATCAGGCCATGGAGTTTGGGTGAATTTGACTGAATTTCCTGTAACTAAGTGGCCACATTACCCAGGCCTGGGTAATCAGATTTCTAAAGATTCATTCAGGGAGGGGCAGTGAAGATCCAATTCAGGTCAATCCCTGAATTGAAGAGAGATTCCTGGTGATCAGCTAAGTCCTATAACCCGTCATGCTTCAACACTCATTTACCTCTTAAATCCTCCAGTAAATAAGTTATAAACAACAAGCTTTGTTGTTTATATATTATTTACGTTTTTTCTATGACTTGAAACCAGAAAGTCTTGCCCAACCCTGGTGCATCATGTTCTTCATGCTCTGGCTCTGGTTCCCTCTTCTGACTCATTTCCTGTACTCCCGATACACTGGTCGAGTCCCCAGGGCATCATGGTGCTTATGCCTCTGAGCCCTTGCATAAGCTGTACTTTCTGCCTAAAATGCCCATAAACACACTACTCTCCTTCTTTATCCCCCATCTCATTCTATTTACCATTCAAAATGCCACCCAAGAACGATGTGTTCTCAGAAGCCTTCCCTGAAACTTCGGTCTGATGTCATTGCCTCTGGTTTGCTCTCAAAAAGGTTACCACTCCATACTCCACACTGGTCTACTTTTATGTCTTCCTCTCTAGATTATGGATTATTTAGAGAAAGAGCCCCTGTCTTATCTAATGTGCATCCTTATCTCTTAGGAAATAGTGGTATGAAGCACAATAAATGATCATCGAGGGGCTGGGGATGTGGCTTGTTTGTAGAACACATACATGAGACTCTGGATTCAACCTCCAGCATCACCAAAAAAAATTTCACTGAATGAAAAGAGGCAATTCATGCTTGGCTAGAATTTTCTCTAGTCTAGATAATTTTTGGCATGCATTTGACAATGTTTTGTTTAGAAGTTCTGTGCCCTTTCTAGCCAGATTCTATGTAGATGAAATTTTTAGACCAATTCTCCTCATATTCTAATATACTAGAATTACTTGCTCTTCAAGACAGGACACACATGTTCTTCTGTTCCCTGAGTCTGGGTGTGGGGCTATCTGTCAGCCTTCCAGACAGGTCTAGGGTAGGCTGGACTAAGCGGGTTAGTGGCAAGAAATCTCAGACAAACCTTGATCAGCAGGTTTGGGAGTTGTTGGGTTTGATGAGCTCAGGAAGATGATACTGTTACTTACAACACTTCTAAAGAGTTAGTTACTCACATTCCATTCATTTCTCAACCCACCCTCCAAAGAATAGCAATACGTAACTGTCACAAATTCATGGACATATTTTGGCCCTTGTTTGACTTGAATTCTCATCAGCATTTGTGCTGATGAATACTGATGCCTATCTCAGACACTTCCTCTTCCTGTCCTCCGTGACTCCCAGCTTTGCACTTACCTTTCCAGCTGCTCTGTTTCAGACTCTTTCTGGTTCATCCTTCTCTACATATCCAATAACTATTTGGTCCCTCAAAACTCAATCTTAGCCTTTCTCTGTTAATATTCTACAGTCTCTTCCTATGAGTCTCTTCCCCATGCCTGGCTTCGATTATCCCCACCATGGATATAACTCACAAATT
This sequence comes from Glis glis, assembly GCA_004027185.1. Taxonomy (NCBI): domain Eukaryota; kingdom Metazoa; phylum Chordata; class Mammalia; order Rodentia; family Gliridae; genus Glis; species Glis glis. The sequence goes on from PVJS01004568.1 coordinate 36,301, forward strand.
TGTTTCTCTAACATAAGTTTTTATCTAAGCATTGTAGGTACAATTCTTGCTTAATAGCACTATATGATACTTCAAACTTAGAATTTCTAAAACTAAATTCTAGATCTGTCCCACACTTCATTCTCAACCTGTGTTCTCAGTCTCAACAGGGTACCACATAGCATCCATCTACTCAAGACAGAAACCCAGGTATCATCTTCCATATCTTCTTCTTCTTTTATTAACCCATCTCCAAGACCAGTTGATTTTACAGCAATTACTTTTTAATTTTCTCATCTCTATTTTTACCACTACTACCAAATCAAATCTTTCCCCCTACCAAAATAATCTCCTAAATGATTTCCCAACTTATACTCTCTCTCTCTGCTCCAATCTATTTTCCACTCTGTAATGAGAGTCATTTCTTCCAAAACAGAAATTTGTTTAGTGCCACCACACTGCTTAAAACACTTTAATAACATCCCAATTCTCTTGGGCATCAGTAAAATTCCTTCATTTGACTTTCAAGGTCCCACATGGTCTGGTTTTTCTGTGTATTTTCAGCCTCATCTTGCACCTTTTGGTCTCTCTGGTTTTCCCTTCTTCAGATTACACTGGCCTTTCCTCAACAGTTCCTACTTGCCATTTTCCCTCCCAGAACAGTGTGTGTGTGTGTGTGTGTGTGTGTGTGTGTGTGTGTGTTACTAGGGATTGAACCCTACCTCCTAGCTACACCTCTAGCCTCCTTTTTTAAAAAATTTAAAACAGGGTCTAGCTAGGTTGCTGAGGCTAGTCTCAAACCTGTGATCCTTCTGTCTCAGCCTCCCAAGTTCTGGGATTGTTGGCATGTGCCACCAAACCCAGTCAGAATGCACATTTTTATATGCTCCCTTCATCCCCTTTTGATCTGGTTAAATCCTACTCATCTTTAATGTTTGTTCGGCTGCCATTCCCACGGGGAATAAAATTTTACCTTAGGGCTCATTCATGCTCTCACAGTGCTGAAGACCTCTCCTTCACAGCACTAGCCACGTTTTAACTTTATTTTTATTCATGCAATTATAGTGTTTCATTTAGCCTAGACCATTAGCCCCATGAGGGAAGGGACATTTAATTTTGCCTACCTTTTTTTGGGGGGGCAGGTAATGTTACATAGTGAATAACTAAAAATTTAGTGACTTAAAATATTAATCATCATACAGAAAGATGCTTAACATCATTGGTAATTAGGGAGATGCAAATCAAAACCACAGCCACCCATTAAGATGGCTGTTAAAAAAAAAAACCCGAAACAAAAGAAGTGTTTCTGAGGATATGGAGGAATTGGAGCCCTTGTATATTGCTTGTGGGAATGTGAAATTGTTCAGATGCTATGTAAAACAGTTTGAAATGTTCACAAACAGTTAAGCCAAGGGGCTGGGATGTAGTTCAGTGGCAGAGTACTTGCCTCACATGTGACAAGCCATGGGTTCAATCCCCAGCACCACACATACACACAAAAGGATAAACGTAGAATTATCATCTGACTCTACAATTTTACTCCTAGGTATATACTAAAAGGAAATGAAAATAGGTACTCAAATAAGTATATTCATATGCTATAGCAGCATTATTCACAAAAACCAAAATGTAGAAACAGTTCAAATGCCCATCAATGGATGCATGAAAAAAACACATTGTGCATATGTACACAATGGAATATTCTTAGTCCATAAAAGAGAAATGAAATTATGATGTTGTAATGGTTGGGAAATAGAATGTACCCCCTAGCCCTCACAGAAACAAGGTAGCAATGTTGGAAGCAGGGCTTGGTTGTAATCTCAGCAGTGGATAACTCCATTGTAACATATTTATTTTGGTGGTGGCCTGGGCCAGTAGGGTGTGGCTAGAGAAGGTGGGTTCCTAGCTATGTGGCCTTGGGGATTATATATGGCTCCTTCTCCCCTTGCTTGCACTGTCTCTTACTTCTGGCCTCCATGGTGTGAGGAGTAAAGCCTTGTGCTTTCCCCCTCTCTGCTTCCTGCCGCCATGCCCTGAGTTCTTCGGTCCCCAGCCTCACATGTATTGAACCCAAAAATCTCTAAGGAAATGGTGAGCAAATAAATCTTCCTTTCTCTAAGTTGTATGGTCAGTTCTTTGGATTTTAGCAGTGGGAATGCTGACTGAGACAGATGTATACTACAATGTGGATGAACCATGGTGTAAATACTCCCACCATGGCCAATTTCAAGCTACCAACTTAAAGTCACTGATTGAAACGCTGAAGAAAGATGTGCACATTTGGCTCATGAAAGTCAGTGAGAGCCAACTGCAGCATCCAGTGGTACAACCCCTGCTGGTCAGAGCTCAGCAGCACCTCGCCTGTTTTTCCTCCTCTTCCGGGACCATCAGAATCACAGATCTGCTCTGTTTGATGTTCTGATATTTGAATTGCTCCTTTCATTCATTCACTCAACAGATAATTATTGAGCAACTCCTATCTACTATTATGTTAGGCCCTGGGGGTAAGATGATGAGTAATACAACCATGGCCTCCACCCTGGGAGAGCTCCTACTCTCCCTAACTGAATTAATACTTCCAGATCTTCCCAAGGGAGTTCTGATCTCTGACATTTTGCTCAGTGATGTCCTAAGAAGCTGTCAGGTTGTTGGCACCTCAGCCCAGGAGAAGAGGACCCCTCATTTCTTATAAAGTTCATCCATAGGATGAGAATACTGTCACACAATTGTCATGTCCCACAGTCTTTTTGGCTGCTTCTCTCTGGGTTGGAACCAAATACTCAATGATAGCTCAACTATATAATTCAATTTCAATAACATTGATTCATCCCAATTTGAAAAATTAGAGGTTATTTTGCCACCACATAGAACCTGAATAAATCAGAATGTATTTAATAATTTACTGCATCATCTAATATTTAACATAATGTAATCAATACATAGTACTCGGTATAAATAAACCATTTGGATTCTCACACATATGAAGGATAAAGAGGTCACCATTCTCCATAGTTTTTTCTTTCATTTATTAAATCATAGTTCACACCTTCAGGGAATTAAATATTTATTTAAAGTCAAATACTAAAGCTTGTGTTATTTTTTTTCTTTTCTCAGATGTATATAGTGCTCTTTTGGTATACTATTAACAATGGACATATGTTCTTTATTTCACTATGTTACTGACAAAAAAGGGTTTTTTCCTCTCTTTCATGGGGGTAGAAGTGGGGGTGGGTGGGGTGAATCATGTAAAATATAACAGCTGTTGCAATATGTATATATATTTTCAGAAGACTAAAGTTCCTAATACAAATTATGCCTTAGTGAACAAAAGAAAAATCTGTGATTTATTTACTGTGTCCAAGACCTAAACATAAAGATTAATACAATCAGTCATCTATGACACTCATAGCTTTAATATTAATTGCACTTGGAAAAGCAGCAGAATAGTAACCTTTGGGTGGGATAAACCGCCAATCAGGAGGCATATTTTCAATAGACAAAGCGTCTGGCTACCGGTGAGTGTAGGGAGATTGACTTGGGAAAGAGTTACCCATCCCAGGAAAAGAACTCACTTTTCTCAGGTCACAAAGCCTGAGGTCCTCCTCAAAAACAGACTGACTTCTGAGGCAATTTGGCTTACTAATCAGTTATTTCTCCATGAAAACCACATTTGCCTTCCTGCCAATTCTCATGAGCATGTAAAGAAAAATGACTACTTGCACCAATTACTTTGGGTACCAGTGTCACTGTGGGCTCTGAATGAGGGGTCGCAGTGAAGTTCTGTGGAAGTCCCCCCACCCTGGGGACATGGAGTAGAGAGATCTTTGTTCTGCTCAATTTCATGATAACTGGTGTGAGTCTTAAATCCAATCCAGTGGCCAGCCATTGGGAGGAGGGCTACAGGGGAGAGATCGTGTGATTCTATTTGACCCAGAACTGAGTTGGACCTCGGCTGGAGAGAGCTTATGTGGAACTCTTAATGTCGGAATTCATTCCTCTTTGCCCCATGATCCTATAGCACATTATTCCGCCTTTTGTGGAGGGTGCCCTTTGTCTAACTGCACTGAGAGTCTCTACAGGTTGGTGACCATCCGGTTCATCTTAATTTTCTCTGTTCTCAATAGGTAAAGAGTGAACATTTATTCAGCTGAAGTGAGAAGGAATTAAGTCATTTCATAGGTTTTGCAGTCCCCAGCTGATCACACATTTTCTGTCTAATTAATGGGGACTTTGGCTGCCTTTGCTACCCCTGGCACACTTGTGTCTCCTGAGTCTTGTGCTTTTTCTTTTTCTTTTTCAGTCCATCTCTTGGAATAATCTTATTTGTCATACCTACTTCACAGAGTTTTGGGTTGCATCAAATAAGAGAACCTGTAGAATTCTGAAGTTTTGGGAAAGGCCTTTTAGTACTTGTAGACTTCAGTTTCCCCCAGCTGAAAGCCCCTACATCATCTCTATCCAGCAACAATCTGGTTTCTGCCTGGGGGCCAATGGTGATTCTAGGAGGCAAGTGTTTTAAAGCTGCAAAGTGAGGTCTGCAAACAATATAGCTTCTTTGTTTCTAAGTAATCGAATAGGAATGTCTCTCTTATGTCCCCATTCTACATATTGACAGAAAAAATAATCAAGGCAAGTCTGGGTTTCTCAAATATTTTAAACTTAAACTAGGTCACTTTAGTCAACTCTACTTCTCTGGTGGCAGACTTGAAGTCCATGCATGCTTACACAGAGTCAGGCAGGTAGATCTGGTTCTAGAGAAATGCACTATAATGATACCCATCATGACACTAGGTCCTGCCTGGCTCCTGGGCACAGCCCCTTTCACCTTGGTACCCACTATGGTGTCCAAACTCCTATTTATCTTAGATCATTAGCCTAGACCAACAGGTCTCAAAATTTTTGGTCTCAAGAGTTGTTTTGCACTCTTATTGGACCCCAATATTTTTTTTTGTTTTATATCTATCAATATTTATCATGTTGGAAGTTAAAACAGAAAATTTTGAAACATCCATTTATTCCTTCATTCAAAAACTAGGCCTATTACACGTTAAAACCTATTACATGTTAACATAAATACCATTGTTTATAAAAATAACTATTTTGGAAAATGAAAAATTAATGGTTAAGAGTGGGTTTTAAAATATTTTTTAAAATTTCTTTAATATCTGGTTTAATAGAAGATGGCTGGGTTCTCATACCTGTTTCTATATTCAATCTATTGTGGTATGCCATTTTGGCTGAAGTATATAAAGAAAGTCTGGCCTCACAAAGCTGTATAGATAGAAAAGAGGAATATCTAATAGGCTTTGCAGATAACTGTCCTTATTCCTCTTTAATACTTGTTGAGTTTTTATACCAAAGCTCAACAAGTATCAGTTTCTTAAATGTGATGTTTCAGTTTGCTTTTTCATTACCATGACCAAATACCTGACAAGAACAACTTGGAGGAGGAAAGCTTTATTTGGCTCATGGTTAGTTTCAGAGGTTCAGTCCATGGTTGGCCAGCTCCAAGGCAAAAACATTATGGTGGCAGGGTGTGGTGGAGGAAAGCTGCTCTGGGCAGCTAGAAGCAGAGAGAGAGGAAGGAATAAGGGGTAGATAGAGTCCCCAAGGCTATGCCCCAGAGATCTACCTCCTTCAGCCACACTCTGTCTGCCTACAGTTACCACCCGTAAATCCATTCAAGTTATTAATTCATCAAGAGATTTATGCACTGATGAGGTTAGAGTTCTGATTCAATTATTCACCTCTGAATATTTCTGCATTGCGAACACATGAATTTTTCTGGGGCACATTCCATAGCCAAACCATAACATGCAGAATCTGAAATCAAAGCAATAAACTTTTCATACTTAGTCACACTGAAATGCATTGGTTTCTCTTACATTTTGAATGGATCTTTTATTCATGTATGATTTCATAATACCATGCATTGGTCATTTGAAAAATTGGTTTGTTGAGTTATGTAGATCTTCTAGGTGTTGACACATTTCATTACATAACATCAAGATTTGCATTCATCAATAACATCTGTTTCATGGGAAAAATTTTAGGTACTAGGATGCTGTCAAGCTCACAGTGGTGGACACGTTTGCCAAAATCTTACTTTTGACTTGAAAGCTGAATTTTGGACAACTAATTCTGTCAATTGTTTTCTTTGATGTGCCAGGCTCACTTGGTTCATTTTTGAAAAAGTACTTGAAAATACTCAAGACTGCCAGGGCTCAAGTCTGAATAACCATAATTGGTCTTTTGGTCTTTCATGGGAATAAAATGATGTACCATGGAAAAGTTGGCTAGTTCAGCTGCCACTCGGTTGCCCTTCTGCCTTTCCTTGACACAAGCATTGCACTTGAAATAAAGCAGAAGTTCTTTGTGTAAACTATTCATTTCATCATGTGGAATATTAAAAATATTTATGCTCAAGTGTGGGGACAGTCAAAACATGGTATGTGTTAGGTTTCCTCTCCTCCTTCTGATGAAGGCCACTGTTGTATGAAAAACAGTTAAGCATGTCCGTGAGGGCACCATATTGTCTTATGTGACTCTGTGCCCTGGCTAGTTGCCACTTTGGTTCTGATTTTGTATATAAACTGAACTGAGACAGTCCAGTGAGCGGGTGTGCAGACACACAGACATATGGATGCGTAGATAGGCAAATGCATGGATAACCGGATGTACTATGGGGAAGTCTCCATTTGGAGCTCCCATGTACCCAGTCGGCCACCACTGGGTACTGGAGGCCAAGCATCCTATTTTAGCCTGCTGTAGCTGAAACAAAACCATGTCTCACCCCCTCTTGGCTCTCTGATTCTTTTACAGATGGACCAGATCGAACTTGCAACTTCCCAGCCTTGGTCAGTTGCACACCACCAAGAGACTAGAATTAATACAATTAGTAATTTGTACTGCATCATTGTAGTCATTCTTAAGAGAAACAGGCATGTCTTAACATGTGTGTGTGGTAATGAGGGATGCAGCAACTAGCTCAGTGTGGTGCCACCACCTCGATGTGTGCCAAGGCAACAGCAGTTTAACTCATTTTTGCTTTTTTTTTTTTTTTGCGGTACCTGGGATTGAACGCAGGGGCGTTCTACCTCCGCGCTATGCCCCCGGCCCTATTTTTTTATACTTTATTTTGAAACCGGGTCTCATGAAGTTGCGGAGGGCCTCACTAAGTAGAGAGAGAGAGAGAGAGAGCTGAGGCTGGCCGCGAACCCGGATCCTCTGGTCTCCGCCTCCCAAAGTACTGGGATTACAAGCGTGCGCCATCACGCCCGGCTTCATTTTTGCTTTTGCACCATCAGTGCAAATATCTACAGCATGAAAAATGCAAATGATGACTTAGTATTATCATGACAGTAGTTTTAACCTCATGGATGCCCTGAAAGGGTCTCAGTGCTGCCCAGAAGGCATGGGAAACACACTGATTACTGCTGGCCTAGAAACAGTTCTCCAGTCTAACTGGGGAGCTTCTATAGTCCTTCTAGCTCTCCCTGAGCTGTGTCCAAACCCTTGATCATGAGGAAAGGCATTGGTCTGTTCCCCATGACTTGATGGGTACATTAGGAATCTGTCTTCTTTGAGCCCTTCATGCCCAGTGTCATAGTGCAGTCTCTCCTAGTACCTCTAGTCTCTCTAGGGGATAGAGCCAAGGAGCATTCTACCTTCAAGCTACACACCCAGCCTCATGAAGTGCTTTGGGGATTGAGGACTTAATGAAATAGTGTTTTAAGGAATTGAATTCAGTCCTGGGTACATAATAGACACATATAAATGTATTTATTTTAGTTTTTAGAAAATGTCATAATTGCTCAAAATTTTCCTAAAATATCAATGTGCCTTAAAAATAAAATAATAATGAAGTGTTATTATTACTGGTAATGGCACCATGATATCAGTAATTTTATTAAGAGTAATTGTTGTATTTCCACCTTGGTTCTTCAAGATCTGCAAGTTTGATCCTAAGGTTTGCCAATTATAGATACAGAACACTGAATTGCCATGATATCGATAGCAATAGCCATCATTTTGGAAATCTTTTGTTTTCTTTTTGGATGAGAGAATGAGTTGTTGAAATGAATTTTCAGGCATCTGAGATGAAAAACTTAGTAACTCTTCATCTACTAGGGGTCTCTATAAGCAAAGGTAGGATGAATGCCTCATATTTCTCAGAGGGAATTGAAGTTGAGGAGCAAATATGGGGGTAACAAAATCCCTTATTTTATCACCAAAAAGAAGAAGATCGATCTAATGGCTTTCTATTTTTCCAAGCAGCAATGAAATGGTGACATGAAAGCTAGGATTATAGGACTGTAGAAGGATGATCTAATTACTAAGATCTCATAAACTAAAAGTTCATAAAGACAAAGTTGACAGATGTGGAAATGTACAACTAAAGAATGCCATGGAGTCTTTGAAGATGAAAAGAACATTAATCTCTGTAGGTCATTCTAGCCTGTAATAGGGTGATGACTGGGGAAGGACTTGTGTAGCTTTATGAATTCCAGGACACCTCATTTATCTGGAATTATTTCCCAGGAATAAGCTATTTCTCATAAAAATTCAGATAATTAAATTATACCCCTCCTGAAACTAAGACTATTTTTGTTTTAAAATAGTGGTTTATGATCCAGGGCATATGAATCAATTGTAGGGGTTTTTGAACTGCCTAAAATTATATGGAAGACTTTGTGGAGTTTTTCTCACATGCATTTTTTTTAATTGATGAAGGAATCTGCAATATTTACAGATTTTCCAAACTAGATCTTGATCTAAAAACACTAAGGGCTACTGCTAGAGCAATTGTTGAAGTATTTCTTTTTTCAAATTGATCATTAATGTCTCTATTTTTTTGTTGCCAATTGGGAAACTGACTCATCTAAGGTATTGTTTTCCTATTAATTTATCCTACATTCCTATTTGGAGTTCTCATGTTGCGTGTGTGTGTGTGTGTGTGTGTGTGTGTGTGTGTGTGTGTGTTTTCTGTCTTTTCTTTCACTGATAGAGCTTCTCCTTGCCTTCTGTAAAGTAGCTGGAAAATCTGATAACACAGTCTGTTAGAATAACTCTTCTCCAGAGTCTTCCTATGAATAAGGTGTGCAGGTGTTGAGGAACACGCTATGGAGTGTCTCTTGGAGGAAGTCAGGGGTCAGCTTTGCTTTTCACTGGTGGCCTTTGTGACAAGCTGAGCAGCAATATGATTCCCTGACATGATACATGGTTTCCTTGAGAGGTAAATGTATTATTGACACAATGTAGAATCCACTAGGATGCAAATTCCATTTGGTGTTGTTAGGCTTTGTATTAGTCAACTACTGACACAACGATGCTGCATAACAAACCACCCCATAACTAAGAACATGCAACAATAAGCATTTATTTCTTTTTGTCCATTGGTCACTGGAGCTTTGCTAATCTAAGTATGTTTAGTTGGGTGTGACTCAAAACTATAAATTGGATACAGGACTGCCTTAGCTTGCCTTCTTGGACCAGCAACCATTTGAGGCAAAGATAGGGGTTAGGAGGTTCGAGCAGACACATGATGTCCTTAAAGGCCTAGGCTGGGAACAGGCATGTTTTTACTTCCCACACTCCGCTGGCCACAGTAAACTACATGGTCAAGCTCAACAACATAGAAAGGAAGTATATTCCTCCCAGAGAAAGAGAATGTGAATATTTGCCGGACAATTACCTAATTGATCACAAGCTCCTGATTCTTTTTTTTTTTTTTTTGCGGTACCGGGGATTGAACCCAGGGGCGTTCTACCTCCGCGCTACACCCCCAGCCCTATTTTTTATACTTTATTTTGAAACTGGGTCTCGCGAAGTTGTGGAGGGCCTCACTAAGTAGAGAGAGAGAGAGAGAGAGAGAGAGAGAGAGAGAGAGAGAGACAAGGGGAGAGAGAGAGAGAGAGAGAGAGAGAGCGCAGAGGCTGACCGCGAACCCGGATCCTCCAGTCTCGGCCTCCTAAGGTACTGGGATTACAAGCGTGCACCACCACGCCCGGCTCCTGATTCTTATAAGTGCATTCAGTTTTTCTTTTCTTTTTTCTTTTTGGTACTGGGGATTGAACCCAGTGGGAGTCTACCTCTGGGCTATACTACCAGCACTTTTTATTTTATTTTATTTTATTTTGAATCAGGGTCTCGCTAAATTGTTGAGGCTGGCCTTGCACCTGAGATCCTCCTGTCTCATCCTCCCAAGTACCAGGATTATAGACCTGCACCACCATGCCTGTGATTCTAATTCTGATTTTTTCCAAAAAGAAAAATAGCTACAGATTACCTTACTAAAAAATTTAAAAGGCAGATTATGCATTCTAAGATCTCAAAATTTCCTCCTGTAGGAACTCTTGATTGTTATTCATCCTAAGAGGATAAGTAATGTACCCAAACCCAAAACAAAATAAAGCCCCAAACAAAATAAAACAGGTCACCCTTTCCTGGTGTGGTGCATGCCTGTGATCCCAGTACTTGTATTACCCAACGACTGACACAATAATGCTGCATAACAAACCACCCCATAACTAAGTGGCATGCAACAATAAACACTTATTCTCTTTGTCTATTGGTCACTGGAGCTTTCCTAATCTAAGAGTGTTTAGCCAGGTGTGACTCAAAACTGTGGATTAGATACAGGACTGCCTTAACTTGTCTTCTTGGACCAGCAACTATTTGAGGTAGAACACTTGGGAGGCTGAGAGAGGAGGAGCACAGATTCAAGACCAGCCTCATCGACTAAGTGAGACTCACAGCAACCTAAGGAGGCCCTGCTTCAAAACAAAAAATTAAAAAAGGGATGGGGGTGTAGCTCAGAGGTAAAATGTCTCTGGGTTCAATCCCCAGGAATGCTCCCTCCCCCCAAAAATAAATAAATAAAACAAGTTGTCCAGTTTAACCGAAGAAAAAAATATGACCAATATTCCCTCGTCCATGAATTCCCACCCCAGTTCTGCATCACGGTTTACGGATACTGTCATTTGAGCCAATTTCCTGATCTCCCTGGTACAGTAATCCTCCAAGGGGCAGTTTGTTTGTTGTTTGTGATGATACCATCTGCTCTGAGCAGTGTCAGTCTGAAGTCTGAGATCCCCTTCTTTTTCTGTTATGACAATGTATCTGTGTAAGTAGAGAAATTTCATTTCATAATTTATTCCTGCCTGGGAAGAAGGGCACAACCTGGGGGAGGGGTGTCACCAGAGGAAAAAAACATCGACAGTTCTCACTTCTCTTGGGATAACCCCCATTCATTCTTCCAGATCAGTGGGAGCTGTTTTCCTTAATTTAGAACATTTGAGCAGATTTAGGGGAGGGGTGCTGACCTTTATATGTACTTCCTGGCTTGTTATTCTTTCTTGACATAATATTCTCTCTTAAAAGAACAACACAGCCTGGGTCTCTAAGAATTAATAGACAACAAGCCAAAGGCAAGATATGGAGCAATCTTGACAAGAAAGAGCATGGGACTTGGTCTCGACTGGCCATGTTTTGAATTTAGTGGTTAATAATGAATTGTGTGTCCTTGGGAAAGTGATCCAATTTCTCGGAGTCAAATCTCATGATTTCTAAAGTGAGTATACTAATTCCTAACTCAGTGTTGTGAGTTTCACTCAAAATAGACCTTAGCTCCTTACAAAATAGAAGACATTCAGTAGTGCACATGAGGAGGAAAAAACAAGAGGACTTTGCTTTTAGAGAGCTTAAAATCCATGGATGAACCGTCACAATAAAGTGAAGAGCACCCCTTGATTTTAATCTTGGATGGCATTCATACAAAATTAAATAGCAGAAAGGCAAAGAGGAATGAGCTTCCAAGCACTCAGATGTTATAACAATTGTTCATAGTCAATGTTTTGCCTATATGTCCAAGTTTTGAAAAGATTAATCCAGACAACACCCTATATCTTCCACTGATGTTATATGGATGTGAGGGGTGTGAGATGGAGAAATAAAATAACAAAGATGGACAAATTTCCCTCTGTTATAAAGTTCTAAATATTCACTTTTAATGTTTAATTCTGTCATAAAAAACCATTTCATCTCTGTGCAACAATGTAGAAATAATGTGTGAGCAAAGCACTAACTATATTCTTAACATTCAAAATAAGTCTTATATAGAGGCCGGGCATGGTGGCGCACACTTGTAATCCCAGTACTCGGGAGGCAGAGACCGGAGGATCCAGGTTTGCGGCCAGCCTCAGCCATTTAGTGAGGCCTCTGCAACTCCGTGAGACCCGGTTTCAAAATAAAGTATAAAAAATAGGCCCGGGGATGTAGCTCGGAGGTAGAACGCCCCTGGGTTCAATCCCTGGTACCGCAAAAAAAAAGTCTTATATAAAATGGGTAAGTCTATATTAATAGTAGCAATGACTATTTTTAAAGAATCCTATGTAAGGAACTATGCAAAATGCTTCATACAAATTATAGATATGCATAAGGACAGATATTCAATTTCTATAGAAGCTGGGCATGGTGGGGCATGTCTGTAATCCCAGTACTTGGGAGGCTGAGACAGGAGGATAGCATTTTCAAGGACAGCCTCACTTGCATAGCGAGGCTCTCAGCAACTTAGCGAGACCCTATTTCAAAACAAAAAAATAAAAAAGGCTGGGGGTTTGGCTCGGATGTAGAATACCCCTGGGTTCAATCCCTAGCACTACAAAAACAAAAACACAACAGTAAAACAACAACAACAAAAACTTCTATAGAAAATAGAGGCATTGAACACTAAAGTGTTTGGGAGGCTGATAGGGCAAAATTGCTTACTTTGTGCAGTTATTGCAAATAAGAAAACTGCAATAAAATAGCCAGATGAAGTAAGTAGAAATGGAAAGACACTCACAGCTCACTAGGGAAGGGAACTGGTCACCTGCATCTTTCACTTAGTTCCATGAAGATATTGTTATTGGCTAAGGAAAGAATATAGTTTGTGTGTATATTTCTAACACAGAGAAACCTTGAATTATCAAGAAAAACTTGACAGAACACTGGAATTCACTGGAATGCACAGGTCAAGGATTAAATTACACCATGCTTTCACCTTCTCTGCAACTAAAGGGCATTTCTTCTTTGTATCAAGAAACGTCTGCAGTGTTTGTCAGTGAATTCGGAGATTGAATGTGTGGCTGAGGATTGCCACTAGGGGGCAGCCTATCACTGAAATGTGAGCAGCTTACTGTATCATCTGATTTCAATAAGAAACTGGCCCTGGGAGTCACACATTCTCTGCACAACTTCTAAAGGAAAATTGATGCATCTATAAAATGTTGAATCAGCACTGTCACTCAGTGGTGAGTAAAGGAAGGAAGAAGTCTCGCATAACATTAAAAGGCCTGCATAAATCGATGGCTGCGCATACAGATGCTGGGAGCTCTGAACACAAAACCTGTGATATGTGTGTGCTGAGCAGGGGAACATGGCTTTTGTCAGGTATTTGAAAGAGATTCATAGTTTAGCTTCTTTGACACACACACACACACACACACACACACACACACTGAATTGAAAGCCACCGTGCAAGTAAACATTTTATGACTGGGAAGGAATTGAAAGGAGTAGAAACTGATTAATTCCTCCAGGTTTTAAACCCCAGGTTTAAACTGAGCGGAACGCTGTGAGAATGCTGTGATCAGGCAGTGCCTCCACTGCTTCGTGACTTTTGTTTGACCCTATATATCTGTCTATTGTTTTTCCTCTTTGTCACTTTTTCTCTTGCGTTTTATAGTCCTCAAGTGATCTCACCTAACAAAATCAACAGCCCAGCCCGGAGGAGAGTCATGACTGTGTTTTTTTAACCGGGTTCTGAATGGTCTCAGAACATTACACAGAGGCAATATTTGAAATGTGATCCTGCCCAGTTCTTCTGCAAGCTAGCAGAGCTGTCGGGCCCTATTGTCAGTGATCATAAAAGACAGCTGAGGGCTCAGGCATCCCTGAGTGACTGGGGCGGGCGACCTTGTGTGGTCTGGGAACCAGGACAGAGCTAAGGGTGGCCTGGCACACCCAAGACCCACACGCAACACAGGTGGCCGTGGCCATGCACATGGAAACTTGGGTGCCACGCCTGGAAGCCTGTGATGCAAATAGAGCTTTAAAACGAGGAAAGGAAATCCCTGAGATTAAGGGTGAGGCATCCACAGAAACTTAGTCTAGAGAATCAATAGTTATCAATAGAATCAATAGTAGAAGCCAGAACTTGAGGCAGTAGAGGGCATGTCTGGGTTTGAATCCTAGCTCTGCCTCGTACTAGCTGAATGACTGGGCAAGTTACTTAACTTTTCTGTGCCTTAGATTCCTCCTCAATAAAATGAGTGCTTAGAGCAGTGTCTGGCTCATAATGAGTTCAGTGAAGGTTAGCCACTATTGTTATGATTTGCAATGCAGAGATGAGAGAAGGGGACTTCATGAAAAGTCTCTTTCCTCATCTGTAATGGGAGCATTTCAACGAGCGATTGTAAATGAAGTGCTTAGAATAGTACCTGATGAATAGTAAGTGCTCAATAAATAGTTATCATTAATATTGTTCGAATTGTTAGAAACCTAAGTGGAGAAAATGATACTTTCCATCCTAATAGGCTAAAGCGTTGTTGTAAGGTATGCATATGTGTTCAGTGTATCATAATCACCCAGGGTGCTCAACAAAGGCCAATTCTTTTTATTACTTTGCTTGAGAATTCCATTGCTTACATCGCTTAGTATCCTTGTATGTATTGACTCCAGAGAGAAACCTGATTTTAGCAGTTAGCACATAGTTTACATACTATCAGTCCCATAAAGCAATGGATCGATATTCTATTTCCTGGAGCCTGATAACCAGAAGATATTTATGGATTCTTAGCTCCCAAAAGAGCATGCCCTTGTCAGCCTGTTTGGCACATATATTCTGGAGCCTTTAAGCAGGCCATCAAGCCCATCCAGGGATTCTGTAGAAATCCATGGGCCTGGAGCTAAGAATTCCTGCTATACAGAGCAGGACACATTAGGAGGAATAATTCTTTTTGTTTTGTTTTGTTTTTTCTTTTGGTACTGGGGATTGAACTCAGGGGCATTCTACCTCTGAGCTATACCCCCAGACCTCTTTATTCTGAAACAGCGTCTCACTAAGTTACTGTGTGCTGCTGGCTTTGAACCAGTGATCCTCCTGTTTCAGCCTCCCAAGTACTGGAATTACAGGTGTGCATCACCATGCCTGGCTGAAGGATTAATTCTTAATACAGATTTTGTTGTCAAGAACAGAGTTAAGAGGATGCTCCCCAAATCTGCATAGGCCCTAAACCAATGGTTTTTAAATTTTTGTTGGTGGGAACATAATAATAACCTGGGAAACTCATTAAAATTAAAAATTTTAGGCTATTCCGCCAGAAGTTTGAAGTTAGTAGACACTACAGTTTGAATGTGTCCCCCAAGTTCATATGTTGGAAACTCAATCCCCAGTGCAGCAGCATTGAGAGGTGGGACCTTCAGGAGGCTCTGCCCTTGTGAATGGGTTAATGTGGGTATTGTGAGCATGTGTTTGTTTTAAAAGCAAATTGGGCCCTCTCTCGCTCTCTATCACCTTCTCTCACCCTTCCCCCTTCCACCATGGGTGACCCAGCAAAGACCCTGCCGGAAGCCAGCACTTCCACATTGGATTTCTCAGATTCCAGATCCCTGAGAGGGGAAATCACTTTCTTTCTGCCTTCTTTATTCTATCTGGGCCCCCAGCTGATTGGATGGTGCCCAACTGGGGGCAGATCTAATTCAATCCAGGGACTCACACACCAATCTCCTCTGGAAACACCCTCACAGACACACCCAGAAGTAATGTTCTATCAGTTCTCCAGGTATTCCTTAATCCTGTCAAGTTGACTCCTGAAATGAATCATCACAGTGGGTCCCGGGGGGTGGGCAGTTGATTTTGATATAGGAGGCCTCTAAAACACGCTTTGAAAATTATTCCCTTAGCTTTGGAAGATCTTGAATCAGGTTCTAAAAACATTGGGTTCTGAGTAAAGTAGAATTATTTATAAGGGGGGAGGAGAGAGAGAGAGAGAGACAGAGAGACAGAGAGAGAAAGAAAGAGACAGAGAGAGAGAGAGAACGTCTGTCTTAAAGCTCAATATACCATTTATCTCAACTAAGCATCCTGGGAAGCACAACACAGAGGAGTAAAACCACAGCTCTCTGAAAGGACTGGTATGAGGGCTGGGGTACAATTTCACAATGATGGCTTTTGCCTGAGAGACACAAGTTACACTACCAAATGATTAGATGACAAGAGGCATTTTGATCTCAATCCCACTCTTGGAACTAATGTGGTTTCCTACTTCAGCTCCAATGGAGTGAGCATGTACTGTGTTATTTTGTACTTGGGGGAATATACTTATTTCTTTCCCCAGCATGTATCATTTGATTATGATTTCTTTCTTAGCTGCATGTCAAACTTGAGGGCAAGAACCATATTTGGTTATTTATATCTATTCCTCCACCCAAAAACTGATATAGGGCTCAGTAGATATTATCCCATTGATTCAATAACTCTAATTAACTTATAATATAGAATAGTTGAAAGGCAATAATATGGACTCCAGTGTACTTCATGATAGTAAACCAACACAATTCTAGCCATGGTAATGCAGAAGGCCTTCATGGTAAAGTGAACTCAAATATATTTTGATCACATTCTTTGTTAAAGGTCTATTGTCCTGGACACACTATATGGAAGGTAAAATACACCCTTTTATGTTGCATTCTTGTGTGACAGCTCTGAACAGTTTTGGAGAAATGTTCCCTTTGCATGGACCCCACTTTCAAGGGCTCACTTAGGAAGATTCCTGGCTGCTCAGATGTTCCCAAGGCCAGGGGGTTGCTACTTCTTCCCCTCTTGCTGCTCTAATGGCACTGTTAATGGTGAACTCCACATAGACCGAGGGCTAAGTAAATATAGTCATCTGATCCTCAGAGGCAGGTGGGGGATAATGGCTTCCAAGGCTGCCACAGACATGCAGAGAGTACCTGTTGACCTGAAGCCACAGCCTCCAGAAAAATCAGGTTTTCAGGGGCATAGAGCTGAGAACAGCTATTTACCTGCATAATACCAGAGTTTATGGCTCTGAAAACAACTGATATTATAGATATCACTTATATCTCAAACGGTTATTTTAATACAACCAGAAAACCACTGGTGTAAAAGAATTCTCAAGCACATAGTACTGGGCCGTGTTTGGATTCCCATAAGCCTCATTACATCTGAGCCTCAAATTAAATTCTTTGTTCCTACCTGAATGTAGATGCCTGAGGGCTTTTTTCCCCCAATCTTTCTTTTGTTAGTGGCTATTTTTTTTTTAAAAAAATGGGCTCTGAAAAGTCTGTAGTCTTAGGAATGTTGCACAATAGTGTAGGCAAACAGAAAGGCAAAGTAACAGAAGGCAGTGTTTTGGGCAAATACATGGTAACATAAGGAAAGCTTAAAAATGAACATTGGTGCTACCTGGCAATGCACATCCTGTGTTTCATTAAATCCCAAACATCTGAAAAACATTTTCTGGAATTCATTGCCTTTAACTCCCAGAAGAATCTGCCTTTCTCGAAGTGACAGACAACATTCTCCCCATGCCTGCAGAATCTGCTACGAGCATCCAGCAACCAAAAAGGGAGGGAGGAGAGGAAACTCAAGCCATTTTGAAAAATGAGCAGAGGTCAGGTAAGCTACTTTTAGTGGCAAGAACGGAAGAATATTTTTGAAAATATCGTGCTGCAGCATAATAATCTTCAGGGAATCCTAAGGGGTTTTAAACAAAAGAACACAAATAAAAACTGACACACAGACAACACATGGCTATACAAGCCTCCCTCGGTATTTATTCTCTCTCTCTTTCTCTCTCTCTCTTTTACACTAATGAACTATTGAAGATGTTTAAAGCAGGTTTATTGAATTGAACCAAAGGGAGCGGCGGCTGCCTAGCTCTTTTCTGAGAAGGTCGGTTGCAGGAGTCAGGAGGGGTGAATTTCAGATGTGCCCTTGGTGAAATGTAATCGTCAGTGTTCTGAACAGTCACCAAGAGGAATTGTCCATTGTTCTACCAAAGCTTGTAATGCTTCTAAGATGGCAAAAATCAATGGGCTTATAACTGAAATTTCTAGCTATTGATTGCCCTTCTCAACCCTTCGAGTTTTCCCTAATATCATAAAGTTTTAGTAGAGGGACTGCTCAGTGGAAGATGTACTGGAACAAGAGGTGGAAGCAAGTGTGCAGCACTTCTTTTATTCAGGTGCTTTTCAGTTGTGGGCAGGTGACCATAGTATCAGTCAGTTTCTATCCAAGAAACAGAAGGCGAAGTTGGCTGGGAACAGGATTCCTAGCCTGGGAAAAGCTGGAACCATGGAAGAGGGGCTACTATGGAATTCAATGACTGCCAGAACCCTGGGTGGGGAGGGCGCCAGGGAAATAGATACCAGTCTCTCTCCTTGCTCTTTGAGTTTAGCTGGTGACTCTTTGGGGTCAGACCCACCTGGAAGCCAGAAGGCCAGGGGGCCTGGAGACTTAGTAAATTCAAACCAGCCTCCTGGGGCAGAGAGTAGGGCAGAAAATGGATGAGTGGTGGCAAGCAAAAACTAACCAGTGCAACCACGCTTCAGAAATGACAGACCACAACAGTGAAACAGTGCATATGCCATTTTTTAAAAAAGCAACTTATTATAAATCAGATATTTATTTATTCTCTACCTTCTCTATAGACCCTCATAATACATCACCACTAAAAATTCTGCTGAAGAATGTTAAAGCATGTAGGGTAGTTGCATTAGTCAGCTTTTCATCACTGCGACCAAAATACCTGACAGGAACAACTTAGAGGAGGAAATATTTATTGTGGCTCATGTTTTAGAGGATTCAGTACATGCTTGGCTGACTACAAAGCAGAAATATCTTAGTGGAGGAAAGTTTCTCAGCTCATGGCAGCCAGGAAGTGGGGGTTGGGTGGGAACAAACCCTTCCAGGTCACACACCCAGTGATCTACTTCCTCCAACTAGGTCCTACCTCCCTGTAGTCAATTGGGCTATCAGTGGATTAATCGAATTATCTACTGATGAGGTCAGAGTCCTTGTGATCCAATCCTTGCCTAAAAATCCCACCTCTGAACCTTGCTGCTTTGGATATCATGCTTTCAACACATGAGCTTTGGCGGACATTCCAGAGCCAAACTATGACAGTGGTATTGTATTTTTTTTTCTAGCTCCCTTAGTTCTTTTCTATGAAGATATATATGAATATATTGTCAGACTTCCCTGTCTACCTTTTGGTCTCCTTTGATATAAAATCAGTGGTAGCAAAGACTGCAAGATCATACATTCTGGCTTTTGCTAGACAGCATCTTCTTCATAACCTCAGTTTATGATGCTGTTACAATCTTCCAACCAGCACTCACTTATTGGCCCCATATTAGTATGTCAGAGAGGATTAAAATCTTGGACTTTGTGTAGGAACTAGAATTTCAAAGTTGTTGTGGAGGAAGGTGGTTGACTAGAAGATGAATGGGAGATTCACTCATCTGTTTATCAAACATTTGTGAACCTTTACTCAGTGCTTGACAGTTTGCTAAGTCCAAGGAACACAGTGTGGCTGAGATTGGTTAGGTTGAAGTTCTAGGGAAGAAGGTCAGAGACAAAAACAGTTGGAATCAACTGAAAAAAAAAACTTTCCTTATCTGTCATAGTTTGGAGTTTCTTTAACATTTTATTTAAACATAACACATGATATAGTTTTTATGTTAACTTCTAATCTCTCCTCATTCAGAAATAAACATCTTCCATCTTCTTTGATCATTCTAATTAATTGTTCTTCCCTGCTCCATGCAGGTTTGCATATGAATTTAGTGTTAATTTTGCAGAATCTGTAACTGTTCTGTTTTATACTTGAGTCTAAAATCTAAGCTAAGTCTTAGTGCATCATATTTCCATTGCTTAAGCTATTGCTGTCATCAATTCACTATTGCACACATTCATACAAAGCTGGAGCTTAAAGTTAGCTCTCCTCTAGAACATCCTCTGGCAAATGTAAGCTGCTGTTGGCAAACCAGGCAAGATTTGCCTCTAGGTCCCTTTCACCTGTCTCTCTCTGGCTATGCTCAGCTTTGTTGGTAGGACAGGCTGAAGGAGGCAGGAAGTTACATAAGCAACTCGACTTTTATAAAAAAGAGAACAGCTTACAGATTGTTTGATATATGAAAGTGGGAGGTGATGCTTTTCCTACTTTGTAGAAGTAGTTTCTACTTTACTTTATCAAACTCTCCTGATTCACATGGCTTAGAACTTTTCATTAGACTATTTCATGCTTCCATGATAGATCATGAATATGGGATCTTTTCATTTAACCTGTATTCAATTTTTATTTTATAGCAAGCAAATACAAAAAAGCCTAAATTAATGACTTAAGTATTGTCTTCATAATAAAACTTACTTATTGTCCTTATATAATAATGTACCATTTTACTAGCTATCAACATGGAGGGGGGAAAATTGCTGACCATAGCAGGGGAAGGTAGTCAATCTGGGTTGACTCTTAAGTTTTTGTGATCAACAGACAGGTTAAAGTGACCCTTAAGTCATCACTAGGAGGAATCATAAAAGGGAATTATAAAATATTTTAGTGCAAGAATAAAGTTTTAAAAACTATAACTCATTGGGAAAATATGAAATACTTCGCCAATATAGTAAACTCAAATGACTTCATGCTCTAAAGACATTTAAATCCAATTTGAAGCCAGGGAAGCAATTATTGGGGATTTAAAAATTTTTGTCTTGTCTGGGAGGAAGTTTACACAGTTTCCATTGTGTGATGAGCATGGGCATAGCTCTTCCACACCAGACCATTTTCCCACAGTGAAGTCATTGATGGGGTAGCAGGATAGCAGGACGAACCAGATCCTCCAGTTTGTTGTAGTTGCTTCAGTTACTCGTGTATATGGCACAGAAAGCCCCCCAGACATTACTAAGAATCAGTTTCAGTAATGCTGCTTTAAGGAGGTAAATACATAGTCTTAGTTCACATTTCTGTACCATGTTAGAATTCTATTTACTTATTTATATCCTGGAAAAAAATTGCCAACTATGACTGGGACAGTGGTCAATCTGGACTGATTCTTACATTTCTGTTATAAGGTGGTTTGAGGAAAATTAAGGCCTGTAACACAAATGTAAGGCCTGAAGTGATTCCATGAATGAGACAAGGCAGTCATTTTTAATCCCCATTTCATAGACGGAGAAAATGCATCCCATACAGCAAAGGGGACTTGGCCATCGTTGCCAAAGTGAATGGTGCAAGAAGAATTTGACCTTTGTGCTTTTGGCTCCAAGTCCCTCCTGTCCTCCCCTTGTATACCTTTGAATAGAGAGGACACTGATGATCCACCTGAGAAAGGGCATGATGGTGCTGAGCTACTTCTGCACAGGTCATGTGTTTGCCAGATCCAGGCATACTCTCCTGGGTGTCCTGATGGCCAAAGGCTCACCGTGGTAAGGGGCCTGCATGTATTAGATGATGGTCTGAGGTAAAGAAAGAAAGGAAAGCTTGTGCTCCAACCAGGAAGCACATGAGCAAAAACCATGCTGGAGAAAGTTGCAATCCAGCTTAACAATTCACCCCTCCACGAGCATGTGCTGTGTGCCAGGACCGCTGCCAGGAGCTATTCATAGAGATGAGAAGCACAAGTCCTGCTCTGGAGGAACTCACAGTTTGTAGGGGGAGATCATTAGAAGACAGTGTGACAAATGTAATATGCAGAGTGTTATGGGATCCTATGGTTAGAAATCTATACTCCAGCTGGAGCTAAGGAATAAGACTGGGAGAGGAAACTAGGAAATGCTTTCCAGAGAGGATAAATCTGAGCAGAATCTTGGGAAAAACCTGGTGTTTGTCTAGCAAAGGAGGAAAGGAAAGGAAAGGACATTTCATTTACAAAATGAGAGCATAGAAGACTCAACTAATTACCAGTGCGCCCCTGCTGGGTTTAGGATGTGGAAGGAGATGAGGTTAGAAAGAGACAGGGCCAGGTAATAAAAAGTGATGAGTGCCAAATTAAGTAAGGCATTAATACTTTATTCTGAAGACAAGGGAGAGCTACTTTAGGATTTTTGTTGTTGGTGTTGTTTTTGGTTTTGATTAAAAGTGAGGTAAAATTCACATTCCATAAAATTAATCATTTTAAAGTATATATACAATTCAGTGACATTTTAGTACATTCATGACGTTGTGCAAACTCTATTTAGTTTCAAAATATTTCACCACCTGAAATGAAACCCATTGAGTAGTCATTCCTCATGCCTTTTAGTCCCCAGCAACTGCTAAGCTACTTTCTGTCTGAAGATTGACTGATTCTGGATACTTCGTATAAATGGAATCCCATAATTTATGACCTTATGTATCTAGTTCTCTCACTTATCATAATGTTTTTGAGGCTCATCCATGGTGTAGTGTATTAATACTTTATTCCTTTTAGTGGCTGAGTAATATTCTATTATATGGATACTATGGATACACCATATTTTATTTATCTGTTCAGGAGTTTATGGACATTTGGGTTGTTTCTACCTTTTGACTATAACATTTGTGTACAAAATTATTGTTTCAATACCTGCTATCAATTATTTGGGTATATAATTAGGAGTGGAATTGCTGGGTCACACAGTAATTCAATGTTTACCTTTTTGAGGAGCTGCCAAATTGTTTTCTACAACAGCAGAACTATTTTGCATTTTTATCAGCAATGTACAATAGTTCCAATTTATCCTCAGTTTTCCCAACATTTACTTTCCATTTAAAAAATCATAGCCATTCCTAACGGATATGAAGTGGTATCTCATTGTGTTTTAAATGTACATTTCCCTAATGAATAGCAATGTTGAGTATCTTTTCATGTGCTTGCTGGCTATTTGCATATTTTCATTGGAGGACTGTCTGTTCAAGACCTTTACCTATTCTTAAATTGAGTTATCTTTTTGCTGTTGAATTGTAGGAGTTATTTATAAATTATGGATACTAGACTCTTACCATATATATGATTTGAAACATTTTTTTCCTATCTGAGAGTTGTCTTTTCTTTCTCTTGATAGTATCCTTTGATGCACAAATCTTTTTACATTTGTTAATGTTCAATTTATTTATTTATTTATTTTATTTTTTTGTTTTGTTTTGTTTTGTTTTGCGGTATCAGGGATTGAACCCAGGGGCATTCTACCTCCGAGCTACACCCCGGCCCTATTTTTTTATACTTTATTTTGAAACCAGGTCTCACGAAGTTGCGGAGGGCCTCACTAAGTAGCTGAGGCTGGCCGCGAACCCGGATTCTACGGTCTCAGCCTCCCAAGTACTGGGATTACAAGCGTGCGCCACCATGCCCGGCCCAATTTATTCATTTTTGATGTTGTTTCTTGTGTTTTTGATGTTCTAAGACCCATCACCAAATTTAAGGTTATTAATATTAGGCATAGTATTTGTATATTTTTGTGAAATTTCACCTGCTTTCTTTTTCTAAGGATTTTATAATTTTACCTCTTTTACATAGTGTCTGATCCATTTTGAGTTAATTTTTGTATATGGTGTGTGGTAAGGGTCCACCATTCTTGTTTTGCCTGTGGATATTCAGTTCTCCAGCATCACATTGAAGAGATGATTCTTTCCCCCATTAAATGGCCTTTGCACATTTGTTGAAAATCAATTGACTGTATATGTATGGGTTTATTCTTCACTCTCAGTTCTATTCCATTGATCCATATGTCTATCTTTATGTCAATACTGTACTGTTTTGATTACTGAAAATTATGGTATTTTTGAAACTGGGAAGTCTGAGTCCTCCAACCATGCTTTTCATTTTCAAGATTGTTTTGGTTAGAATAATTCCATATAAATTTTAGAATCAGTTTTTTCATGCCTTCAAAAAAAGCAGTTGGGCCTGGCATGGTGGCACATGCTTGTAATCCCAGTACTTGGGAGGCTGAGACCAGAGGATCCAGGTTCGCAGCCAGCTTCAGAGCTACTTAGTGAGGCCCTCTGCAACTTGGTGAGACCCTATTTCAAAATAAAGAATAAAAAAATAAGGCTGAGGGTGTAGCTCGGAGGTAGAATGCCCCTGGGTTCAATCCCCAGTACCGCAAAAAAAAAAAAAAAAAAGCTGTTGGGATTTTGAAAGGGATTACATTGAATCTAGATATGACTTTGGTGAGAGGTTGTCTTTATGGTTTCTTTTAGTTCTTTGTCAATGATGTATTTTATCTCTTTTAATATATTTAAGGCAGTTGATTTGCAGTTTTTAATCTAGTAAATCTAATATCTATGCTTCTTCAAAGACAGTTTCTATTTATCTTTCTTTTCTTGTGAATAGGCCCCACTTTCTTGTTTCTTTGTGTGCTTTGTACTTTTTCTTGTTAAAAAATAGACATTTTGAATATTATAGTGTGGCAGCTCTGGAAATCAGATTCTCCCCCATCCATGGGTATTTTTGTTGCTGCTTTGGGGTTATTGTTTGTTCAGTAACTTTTCTAAACTATTTTTGTAAAGTTGTATTCTTTTTTTTTTTTTTGCAGTATCAGGGATCAAACCCAGGGGCATTCTACCTCTGAGCTACACCCCCAGCCCTATTTTTTATTCTTTACTTGGAAATAGGGTCTCACTAAGTTGTGGAGGGCCTCACTAAGTAGCTGAGGCTGGTCGCAAACCTGGATCTTCTGGTTTAAGCCTCCCAAGTACTGGGATTACAAGCGTGTACCACCACGCCTGGCTTGTAAAGTTGAATTCTTTGTCATGTTTGAATACCAAGGTGTTCTGTTAGCTTAGTGGTTGGTTAGTATTTTGACAGTTTCCCTAGCAAAACTCTCCCAGTCTTTGTAGACTGACTTTGTATAAGGGGCAACTTCAATGCTTAGCTGGAAAAATTTTCAACTCTACCTTAGCATTAAGTTCCTGCTTGTTCAGGTTTAAGGTCAGTCAGAAGTGAAAGCTTAGGGGTCTTCTCAGGACTTGTATGATGAATCATCTTGCTCTGGGCATGTGTGGAGTCTTATAAATTCTCTAGTGTGCAGGGGCTTTTAAAAGCTGAAAAGCCTTTATCTTTCTACATTATCTCCTTTCCCTACTATTTCCTTCCCAGGAATTTCAGTCTGTTTACTGCTTGTCTTGACTACTATCCAAGGCTCTAATAACTACTACTTTACTTTTCAATGCTTTTGTAAAATGCTGCCCAGGAAATTCCCATGCCCTGGGAATGCTCTGAGTCCAGGGATACAAAGGCAATCCCTTGCACCTTCAAAGAGGCGGAGACAGACAAGCACAATCCTTTAGAATAATATCCACAATATCAGGTTCTCTGTACCAGGAATGCATGCTACCATCTTTAGGTCTGCTAATGATCTGGGAATTAGGGGTGGTAGATGAGTAACCAAAGCGCCACAGCACTGTCTTACTACAGTGTAGCAACTTCTTTCATCATTAAACCTGCTCCAGCTATTGAACATTTTTTATTAGATTCTAGAGTTCTGCAAGTTAGTTCTGACAATTTTTGCCAGGTTAATAACTAATAGTTGCTTTTTTCTCTCATATATCCTTTTTGTTATAGTCAAATATATATATAACATACATTTTTCCATTGTAACCATTTTACAGTGTCTATTTCATTGGCATTAATTACATTCACATTGTTGTATAATCATCACCACTATCTATTAGCTGCTTTCATAAAAGGATAGAGACCTGGGATTCTGTGCTTTGCCATTTTTGGTGATGTCACTTTCTATTTAAGGTCTTTGAGGAAGGACGTAGTGTGGTGTAATGCATGTTAGAAAAATTAGAGGGTTAGTAACTAAAATTTTATTGATACTAAAAAAGTCTTTGTTAAAATAGAGGGTACATTGGATATCTCAGTATTATTTTGTTATTTCCTATAATCATTTCAAAGTTAAAAGTTACAAAATATGATAGCCTACTTCAGAATCTTATATATATTAATTCAGATATTTGAAAAGGAAAAGACCTAAACTCAAAATAGCAGCTGAAAACAGAGAAAAAGAAAGATAGCAATGATATATACAATTTACTAAGAAAATTCTGGAGTTCCTCATTCCATGGCACAAAAGCCTAGTCAAGAGACAATTATGCTAAACTCTGGAAAATCCTAAAGGAATATTTAGTGTTATTAGAAGGGGGGAAAAAGGGTTGAGTTGGCATAGGTACTAAAAGAAGCTCTCAAAGGACCAAATTGATTACTTATATTTTGGCATCATGTAAATAAAATATATTTGGACTCACACACACCCCAAGAACCAAAAAAGAAGAAGCTAGAATTAACAAATAAATGTAAAATAGAACCACCATGTGACCCAGCTATACCACTCCTGGGTGTCTTTCCAAAGGAATTGAAGTCAGAATATTCTAGTGATACATGCATATCCATGTTTACATGCATATCCATGTTTATAGCAGCACAATTCACAATAGCCAAATTATGGAACCAGCCTAGGTGTCTGTCAACAGATGAATGGATTACAAAACTGTATTATATACACGATGGAATTTTACTCAGCCATAAAGAAGGACAAAATTATGTCATTTTTCAGAAAAATGGATAGAACTAAAGAATATTGTGCTGAGATTAGCCAGTCTCAGAAAGTGAAGGGTTGTATGTTTTCTCTCATATGTGGAAGCTAGAGAGAAATTGGGAAACAAAAAGGAGTTCAGATAAAGGAGAGACTCCAGTGAAATGGTGAAGGAGGTTTAGAGGAGGGTGGTGGGGGTCATCTTCTCTTCCTTATATGAGAGAAGAGAGGAAGAGCACCTTCACAGAGGGAAATTATACCCTGTGTTAGACAGAAAAGGAGAGTGTGGAGAGCTTTCCCTGCATCCATGGTTTCTCAATTCCTCTAGCTCAAAATTACTCTTATGCCAAAGTAGCATGTTTTGGGGTGGCATAGTTAAAGGAAAAAAGGATTTAATACAGGGAGCTAGGTGCTCATAAAACCACTAGAAGAACAGAGGAGCAGGATCTAGTAGAAGATCAGCAATGACTTCCAGAACACCACAGATAAGGCCCCTTTGAGGTGCTGCCCTCTCTACCATAAAAATACAAGATGGGAGTGAAGAAAGCCAGGCTTAGGAGCCACAAGCACTGCTGTCACACATGCTCCTTGACAAGTGCTAAGGAAACGTGGTAACTGGGCCTGGAATGTGGACTCTGACGTGGAGCACCCTCATGGCTGCCTCCTGCCACATGAAGCTGGAGCCTGGATACAGACATTTCCATGGCATTATTTCCTAAGCTACCATGATAGTTTCTGCTTCATTTCTACCTTTGAAACTTTATGCAAGTGCAGGTAATTGCAGAGCTTCATGCAAATCCAAGACCCCAGCTGGAAGAGACTGGGAATTTAATTTTTGGCTTTGCAACCTCCATTATATAGAAAGGCACACTCAAAGGAAGTTGGAATGTATGGTAAGCACCAACTGGCCATATTCAACCCAGCTATAATCAAGATTTTCCTCTGCTTTTATTTGTTCCTTTGATTGGTAGTTTTATCACACCAAGGGTAGAATGGGTGGGAGGGGTGGTGAGAGATCATTTTATGATACCTTATAATTTTGCAGATGAGAAAAGGAAGACTCAGAATATTTAAGTGACCTGTTCCAGATCCTGCAGATAATTAAAGGCAAATAATTTTTAAAATTTAGGTTTGAATCAGGTGCAGTGGTGTACACCTGTAATCCTAGTACTTGGGAGGATGACACAGGAGGATCAAGTTCAAGGCGAGCCTCAGCAATTTAGCAAGACCCTCAGCAACTTAGCGAGACCCTGTTTCAAAGTAAAAAATAAAATAGGGCTGAGGATCTAGCTCAGAGGTAGAATGCCCCTGGAGTCAATCCTCAGAAGCAAAATAAATAAATAAAATATAAATTAAATTTACTTTAAAATTGATATATAACATAAAAATTCTACATACTTATGGAGTGCCACGTGATATTTTGATACATGTGTACATTGTATAATGTTTAAATCAGATTCAACATATCTATCTCTTCTAACCTCATTTCTTGATGTTGAAGCAGTCAAATATTCAAATCTTAATTACTGGTCTAGGACCTTTTCCAAATATTTAATATTTATACCATCCTTGGTTCCAAAGACAATTTGAAATAGCTTATTAATATAAAAACCGATGTAGCTGGGTGAGGAGGTACACACCTGTAATCCCAGTACTTGGGAGGGTGACAGGAGGTTTGAGACCAGCCTTAGCAATACTCCTAGCAAGACCCTATTTCAAAACAAAAATAAAAAGGGTTGGGGTGTAGCTCAGAGATAGACTGCCTGTGGGTTCAATCCCTAATACCGTGAACAAAACCAAAAACAATATAGCAAAATAAAATAAAATAAAAAAGTATGAAATATGAGAAACATAGGAAACAAGGGAGCGTGGCACCGAGGAGCGAGGAAATGCACGTAGGCGTGGATGATGCAGCATCTGAAGGGTAACAAAACTCAATCTGTGTCTGGATAATGAGTCTAACCTCTACTTTGGTATGTTCAAGAGATTTCTTTATATTTTACCATAACAACGACAGCAGCAGCAGCAACAGTTTTTAGTATAAAAAAAAAGCCTTAACAGGATAGTGACTTCTTAAAAGCAATTTCTTTAAAACACAGAGAGCTCCAAGGGCGGCAGGGACTCAGGGGAAGGTTAGGTGGCGGAGGCCCCAGTGATTTTTTCTGCAAAGAGTGAAGGCAGAGAGACAGCAACATCTGGACCCGCGGGGCTGTCTGCGCATGTCCGAACTGACCCGCGAGGCTGCTGGATGGTTTGCAGAGGGAGTGGAAGAACTAACCAGCCTGTGATTTGGTGATTAATTTAAAATTAAATAAAATTTCCCGCCAACAACCACATAACAAAAACAGAAGGAAACCAAGTATAAACGGTTAGCTTTGTGTGTAAAATGTATTTTAGAAATTAATAACTTTTCCTTCTTCTTGCCACCTAGTTAATTTCCTCCACGTTTTTTTTTTTCTCTCCCTAGAATGCAATTTGATGTTCTCTCCAACCTGTTCCTCTAATTGCAATTAAACCCTGGGGAAGTTATCTTTTCAAATGCCAGAAAATCAGTGCTCAAGGGAACCGGCAAGGCTGGAACCGTGACGTGAGTAATCACTAGACCAGTTTTTTCCCTCCAGAACAAAAGAAGGGCTGAGAAGATGGGCTCGCCCATGGGTCCCACACAGGAAGCCCGGGTGTTCATTTTCCCAAGAAAATAGCTGCTCTGCATTCTTCAGATCATGGACAAACTGCTTTCTGGTGTATTGATCTGCTGTCACGCTGAAAAAGTAATTCATTAATAATTAGCTCTGTTTAGGAAGCAGGGAAAAGCAATCTTAGCTTGAGGAACCGCATATGACTTTAGAAAAGGAAGTAAGCTCTTGAAAGAAAAGAATATATTTGGAAGGACCTTCTAGGATCTGAAAAGCAATCTTAGCTTGAGGAACAGCATAGGACTTTAGAAAAGGAACTAAGCTCTTGAAAGAAAAGAATGCATTTGGAAGACCTTCCAGGATCAAAAGAGGAAATGGAGAGAAGCTTAGATCCACGTTAGTCCCCTGCTGGTCTCGTTTTTGCATAGGTTAGGACTTCAGACAAGGTGTTGAGAGCCACACCTATACTGGAGAGGTGGTCCATGAACCAGATAAGATGGCCAGACATGGGCACCTGGGTGAGAAGGTTAGATTCCTGAAAGACATCATGACATAAAGGAAGAAGTGACTTTGGCATCAGAGAGACATCATTCTGAATCCCAGAATGATGGGATTCATTTGTCACATTCCAGCTAAGCTTGCCTGAGCAATTACTTAAATTCCCTGAATTTCATTTTCTTCATCTTGTAAAACTGAAATAAGAATCCCCCCAAATACTCTTACAAAGATGGTATAATTCCCAAAAGTGACATAACAGTTGATAAGTAGTAGCTGCTAAAAGGGAATATTTGGGCCATGGGGACTAGGTTAAGGAGGAAGAACACCAGGAAGCTGGTTTAAAATTTGTTTTTAAGTTGATAAAGCAGTTTATAAAATACAAAGAAACCCATACATTAAGGAAAGCACATGATAAGTTGCTAGAGTCATTGAAAGGAATTGATACTAAGTCATTGAAGAGAAGTCAATGATTTATTTGAGGAAAATGGTGTCCAATTTATCAGTTAGAAGGATATTTGACTTTATGGGAAATGGGAGAAAAGTCAGGTCAAAATCTAAAAATACAGAAACCCTTAACTGGATGAAAAGGAATCCTTGGTAGTACGTGAGGGAGGGACATTGCAAAATAAGTAGTCTTGCTGTGATTGGAGAAAGATGG
Organism: Glis glis; assembly: GCA_004027185.1. Classification (NCBI taxonomy): domain Eukaryota; kingdom Metazoa; phylum Chordata; class Mammalia; order Rodentia; family Gliridae; genus Glis; species Glis glis. Next base: position 66,635 of record PVJS01004568.1, read on the forward strand.
GTAGTGGTATATCTAGGCTGGAGTTTAGGGACTTGTATTATTCTTTGTGGGGGAAAATACTATTAGAAACGACATAAACATTTTTCTAAGCAAATATTTTTGCTGAAATCTCTGTCAGCAAAAATTCCATAGTTATAAATAAAATTAAAAATAGTAGTGGGAAAAAAGTATCTAACTAGGGTGCTGCAATCAGTTTACCAATGAAACTAGGGAAGTTGAAAAGTTAGGTTAGGTAAGAAATTAAAAGCCTCAGTTATCTACCTGTCAGTTGTCAGGCTACTAATACAGGATGAACTGCAGAGATGAGGTTTTAGGATGAGACAAATGACTAATTACAACAAAGTAGAATAACAGGGCATAGAGAGTGCTTGCAGCATGAACAAAAACTGAGATACTGAGGCCCTGCATGAGTGATCTTTGGGTACTCATAACATAATCAAGTCTGACATGTTAGCAGAGGGATAAAGCCAAAAGTATGTTTGGATAAAATTCAAGCACAGATCAGAAAATCTTGGCTGGAATAGATTTTTGGAGAAGAGTGGATACTGGAGATTGTAACCAGGGGCATTCTACCTTCGAGCAATACCCCAAGCCCTATTTTATTTTTTATTTTGAAACAGGGGCTTGCTTAGTTTCTGAGGCTGTCCTCGAACCTGTGATCCTCCTCTCTTAGTCCCCCAAGTACTGGGATTACAGGTATGTGCCACCATGCCCAGCTTGGCTGAAATAGATTTTTAAATAACTTTTTAAAAAAAGCTGAATAGTCTGACTAAAGACATTAATGCAAACACATAAAAGTTGTTTGTCACAAAATGTCCAGGAATTAGGGGTCATCTAGCAATTAAGTGACTAAATAAATAATTATAGAAGTATATGGCAAGGTTTTCTAGAATTGGTACTAACAATTAATTTTAAACATATCATATCAGCAAAACGATGGAACTATGAAAAAGTTTTATGTGTAGATGAAAAAGAAGCAATGCAGATTCAGTGAATTCATTTTTTTCTGGAAAGAAATGTAAACAGCATGTAAAAAGAAAAAGAGGGATTAATTCAGAAAAGAGATTTTCTAGCCAGGCATGGTGGAACACACTTGTAATCCCAGTACTTGGGAGGCTGAGACTGGAGGATCCAGGTTCACGGTCAGCCTCAGCTACTTAGTGAGGACTCCACAACTTAGTGAGACCCTGTTTCAAAATAAAGAATAAAAAATAGGGCTGGGGGTGTAGCTCAGAGGTAGAATGCCCCTGGGTTCAAACCCCAGTACCGCAAAAAAAAAAAAGATAAAAGATTTTCTCCCTTTTGCTGTCTGACTTTTCATTGCTTGAAACAATTGAAAATACTCCAAATTTTAATGAAAACCAATCTGTAAGGAAAGCTGCTTGAAAAAAGTTCCATAAGCCAGGCATGGTGGCACACGCTTGTAATCCCAGTACTTGGGAGGCTGAGATGGGATGATCCGGGTTTGCCGCCAGCTTCAGCTACTTATCGAGGCCCTCTGCAACTTCATGAGACCCAGTTTCAAAATAAAGGATAAAAAATAGGGCTGGGGGTGTAGCTCAGAGGTAGAATGCCCCCTGGGTTCAATCCCTGTACCACAAAAAAAAAGTTCCATAGTTTGTGTTTTTTTCCTTAAAGAAGAAGTCAAGCCAGGCATGGTGGCAAATGCCTGTAATCCAACTACTTGGTATGCTGGGACAGGTGGATCACAGGTTCGAGGACAGCCTCAGCAAGTAGTGAGACTCCATCAACCTAGCGAGACCCTGTTTCAAAATAAAAATAAAATAGGGTTGGGGTGGAGCTTGGAGGTAGACTGTCCCTGGGTTCAATCCCTAATACCATAAACACACACACACACACACACACACACACACACACACAC
>PVJS01004569.1:0-68497 GCA_004027185.1 Glis glis
CTCTCTCTCTCTCTCTCTCTCTCTCTCTCTCTCTCTCTCTCTATCTCCAGGGCCTTGCATGTAATAAGGCCATACAAACCTGTGAGGAAAAGATTCAGGTGGAAGACTAAATAACTGAAAGCTAAAGACAGTGAGACTTGCTTCATTCTTACTGTTTTGTTAAACATTTCTAACAGTCCAATATCCATCAAACCACCATTCCTTCTGAAAAGAGAGCAGCTCTTGCATTCCCCAAAATTGTCACATTGGAGAATGAGGTTCATGACATGAATCAGATTGAATGGATCCAACCCTGTTCCATGGTAGTCTTTCAGTGTGGAAACAGAGGCCCACTCAAGTTGTTTCCAGGAAGAGGGTGACCATTAAAAATATTAATGAGGACCTCCAGAGAAACTAAGAATCTAAGACAATCAAGTCTTGGAGAACCAACCTTGAGAAGCCATTAGGATCCCATGCTGTGCTTCCTCTGGCCTTGGTTCTTATCCAGCACATCTGCTCCTCCCCATGCATCTGCCCCTTCTCCTCCATCATCAAATGATAGGACTCAGATTATCCATAATTTCTTCTACACTTCTGTCTTCTGTGGCCATTTTGATCATTCTTTATCTCCTTCATGGGTCCTTACTGTAACAACTTTGTGGGTTCTTATCTGGCAACTTTTGGTAATGAAAGACTACCCACTGCTAAATGTTCCTAAATGCAAATTAGTTCCTAATTGCAAATATACCAGAGAAATCCATGCAGCCCTGCTCATTCATTGAAGTCACACCACATACATCTTCCAAGAGAGAACTGATTGTGTGTGGTGAGCTGGAATTCCAGTGAGGCGTTATGAAGAAAGTGGGGCCAATTCAAGTCCTGAGCAGCTGCATAAACCCAACACAAAATGTTTCTAAATCTTCTTGTAATTCCACCTAACTCATCCAAGTCATTTTGTAGCCCAACAACACCCTACATACATATTAATCTACAGAGAAGGTAAGTCATATACATTATAGAATGTCTACATAACTTTGACAGTGTGACTGTGTCCTTTGATGTGTCATTGAGCATGCACATAGAAACATTAGTTTGAAATGCTCCCCAAAAATGAAGCTTTGGTTTTAAAGAAATTATCAAGTCTTAAAAAATGAATTGTAACTTCTTTACATCGAAACATAAGTGGCATTCTCACAGAATGATAAATAATTGCTGTTGCTAAAATTATTTCAATTGAGACTCACACATTGAGAATCAGAAAGACAGCTATTAGATTAAAATATAAACAGAATTTAAGTAGGAAAAGTTAAATTGTAAAAAAAAATACCTTCAGAGAGTGAATGAGAATATGCCCCACTAAATTATTACCTATGCCTTGTGGAAGGAAAATGCTTGATTCTTCTTGTTATGATTCAGAACAAAGAAGCACCCCTTTTTCATCCTTGTGTGCCTGGTGTTGAGTGAAGAATCTGACACATACTTGATGGTCAATAAATGTTTGGGGAATTAATAATAAATGACTCTGGTCTTAATATTTGGGAAATGGAGCAGAATGTAAACTACTTTGGGAAGTATAAAAGTTTTAACTCAAGTTATTTAAAAATTAAATCAGCTAAATGCCTGGTCAGATGAACCAATAACCAAATAAGTCACCATTAGCTGGCAACATAACTTTAGAAATGACAGTTCCAGGTGAGAGACGGGACTGGGAGCCATCTGTTTGAAGCTGAAAATATTCTGGAAGATTCCAGATGGCTTTGTTTAAGGAAGTTGTGTGTGTAGATCTGTCTCCCCACCCCCCCTTTAAAACATTTCCCCAACCCACACACATTTGGGGCCATGAGCTTCTTCAGGGGAGCTCTGTCTCCTGCCTTCCTGGCCTCAGCATATGCCTTCTATATTTCTGCTGAATGAATACATTGTTGCTCCACACATGAACAAAATTAAAAATCAGCCAGAAGTGTAGAATAGGGACTCAGTCTTCACTTACTAAAGGATGGATTGTTTTAAGAGGGCCACAAGTACAAGAGTGATTTCTGCCCTTCCCAGATAGGTACCTTGAATTCCCCCTTGATGTTTCTTTGTTCCACGTGGAGATCATCTGATAGTCTGTTCTTGTCTGGACCAGGCTATTTTTCTCTTTCATAGCTGTTATCACTCTCAATGCATTATTTATAGACATCTATATTTATTTCATATATCACATGGACTTGCACACAGTAGGCCATCAACAAGTACAGTCATGCTTTGTATAATGATGTTTTGGTCAACAATGGGCTACATATACAACAATGGTCCTATAAAATTGTGTTGCCTAGTGATGAAGTAGCCATCTCAGTTTGTATGAATATGTTCTATGATGTTTGCCTAAGGACCCATTTCTCAGAATGAATCCCCATCATTATACAATGCATGGCTGTGCTCCACACCCCAAAGATGTCCATATCCTAATCTCCAGAACTTGCTAATATGTTGCATGGCAAAGGGAAATTAAGCTTGCATAAGGAATTAAGGCTGCTAATCTGCTGACCTTAAAACAGAGAGAGTCTTCAGGATTGTTGCATGGACCCAATGTAACCATGAGGCTCCTTAAAAGCTGCAGAGGCTGGCAGAAAAGGAGAATTAAAGAAAGAAATGTGATGATGGATGCTAGTCAAAGTGATGCAGTATAGAAAAAAAGACTTCACCAGCCCTTGTTGACTTTGCAGGAGGAAAGGGGCCATGAGCCAGGGAACATGGGTCATCTCTAAAAACTGGAAAAGGCGTGGGAAAGAATTCTCCCTTAGAGCATCCATGAAGAAACATAGCCTGGCTAACACCTTGATTTTAGCTTAGTAAAACGCATTTGGGACTTTTGATCTCTGGAAATTTAAGATAACAAATGTATGTTGTTTATACAGATAAGTTAGTGGTAATGTGTTACATCAGCAAATAATAAACTAATACACCTCATGAGAGTCTATTAATAGATGGCACATAAATAACTAGAGGTTTACCAGCTCATATATGGGGAACTCCCATAAGCTCTCTCAATGGAGGCTTGTCACATCTATTTAATTCCATAAGCCAAGCTAAGCTCACCAACCACACATATTTATATTTTGGGAAACAGCCTAGATAACAAAGGAGTCAAGGGAGGGAAAGGGTGGAGACTTTTCACTTTCTAGTATTGTGACTGATATAGTTCTTAATACTTTTGAGGAAATACATACACCTAGAGTCAGGAGTAACTTAAATTCTGAAAAACCTAGACCTTTCTTACCCATTGTTAAGCCCGGTTAGAATTTCAAATCCTTTAATATGCCTTACACAGAATTGTCCACTTTTGAAGAGAGGAAGCATCTTTCCAACACAGTGAAATTTTAAATTCCTATTCATATTTTTTCTGGTGCCCATCTGAAAATCATTATACATTACCCAGTAACAAAAATTATAATCAGTCTCCTTTAAACTGCCTACATGGTGTCTCCATATGATTATACACCCACAAACCAGGCCTGGGAGGGGGCGAAGTCACAACCCGTGTTTCATCTGTACCTATCCAGCTTGGGGAAGATGCCTACCCCGAAATAAAGAGCAAAATTAAGAAGATGAGAGAAGTGGGCTTAGAATAGAGCTTTCAACTGCAACCCCAAGCCTAAAACGCCTAAAATAAAAAGATAGTATTTATGCATTTGAATAAAAATCACATACAGCATCACAAATTCCACTGAGAAAATCCATGTTACTGAAGCTTTGCACTCCTATGAGGCAGAGCGTGCACAGGGGAAATTTATACATGCACTGTACCCCCACACTTATTCTATTTTTATTCTCTTCCATAGATATGTTTTCATGTATATCGAAGCTTTCAGACATCTATAACTTTTATGCAAAGGCAACAAAAAATTCTTCAAAGAAAGAATCAGTGCTTAATACTATTTATATCCACAACTTTGGAGCTAAATTATCAGGTCCACCACTGTTTCCCTCCCATTTCATAGTGATGCCAGATTTGCTGGGGAGAAAAAAATGTACTGTAAGCCGAGGCTAAAATTAGATAAGGACATCACAGATTGTTAGCTCTCATATCCTCCAGTAGCTGAATTAACTTTCAGATGATACCATGTAGATGAGTTGGTTAAAGTTGTAATTCACAAAAGAAGCAATAGCTATATATTTTTCCATTTATTTGCCACTCAAAATAGAAAAATAAACACCCAGAGGCAACAGTACTATTCTGTACTCTGAGATATTTTGAAGGTGGCAGATCTACCTTTTATCTTTTGAGACCATTTACTGAGTGTAAATGAAAAAACAAGAGTACTAACAGTATCTTTGTTCTAGAGCTTTGGATTTTATCCATAAATTTTTACATGTTGTTTTTACATTGCACATCATGTTATTCTGTCCTCATTAGTAGCTGGCATGAGCCTCAAGTTTCATAGTTTAAGAATCTTATGCCTAGACCACGTATATAACAATCAGCCCATCTTTTTCATGGTTACTTCATTCCATAGAGAACCTAGGACAACCTGTAGTATGGTAGCACAACTATTCATCTTTAATTTCTTCCTGGCCTCAAATTATATTTAACAGATTCTTTTGGCATCTCAGTTGTAAAAATGAAAAATAGCCACAAGTTGTCTGACTATTTTTTTGTATCTTTACTCTAGATAGGAAAGAAAGAAAAAGAAAGAGAAAGAGAAAGAGAAAGAAAAGAGAGAGAGAAAGAGAAAGAGAGAGAAAGAGAAAGAGAAAGAGAAAGAGAAAGAGAAAAGAGAAAGGGAGGGAGGGAAGGAAGGAAGGAAGGAAGGAAGGAAGGAAGGAAGGAAGGAAGGGAGGGAGGGAAAGAAAGAAGTAAGGCAAGGGTGGCAGGACTCATGACGTTGGAAAGTGGTCCACATAGACAGAAAATCACAGTGGCAGCTATAATCCCCTTGTTCATTTCATGTGACAAAGAATGAAAAGGTAAATGGAAAGGAAAGAAGCGAAAAAGAGAACAGGCTAATTGTAGGCCATTTGTAACTGTTAGGAATGGGTAAACATATTATGTTTCTCCCAATATAACATACAGTTCTGAGTGAATTGCACCTAATATTTTTCTTATTATGCCATTTGAAGGACAAACTCATTCTTCACAGAAATTGCTTCAGGGCCTGAGGGCTCATGCAACTTGTTTAATCATGATTGTTATTTGATAGCATTACCTGGTAATCACTCTGTCAAAAGTTGGATGATTATCTAGAAGCCATATTAAGCAAAGACCTTTAAAAACTTATAGATTGACAAAAAAACCAACACTGCCTTCATAACAATAGTCTGTGAACTTCAGTCACAGCTGAGTTTTTGTTTCTAGTCTCAACATTGTCCTCTACCAAGGAAAAAAATGAAACAGTGGACAACTATTTTTAAGCCAGTATTTATTCAGAATTAATCCTGGATACGTTCATTAGTCTGACTTTGTGTTGAGAAGTTTCCTTGCCTTTTAAAAGAGACCACTAACAGGTGTGGTGACACACGCTTTAACCCCAGTACTTGGGAGGCTGAGACAGGAAGATCACAAATTCAAGGATAGCTTCAGAAACTTAGAAAGACTCTCAGCAACTTAAGGAGACTGTGGAAAAATAAAAAGAGGTGGGGCTGTAGTTAAGAGGTAAATGTCCCTGGGCGTTCAATCACCAGTGCCACAAGAGAGAGAGAAAGGGGGGGGGAGGGAGGGAAGGAGGGAAAAAGGAAAAGAAAAAGGAAAAGAAAAAGAAAAAGAAAAAGAAAAAGAAAAAGAAAAAGAAAAAGAAAAAAGGCCATCCTTCTAAAATAGTCACAAACCACAGCTCATGCTTGAGGAGAGAAAAACAAAATGGCCTCTTGGCCACAGTAGCCATGGGAAAGAGATGACACACTTTGAAGGGCAGTTCAGGGTAGGGCATGGGGGACAGACAGGGAGTGGCCCACCAAGCGGGACAAGATGGCAACTCCCCCAGCCCCGGGTACTGGGAGCGCAACTCCTCTTTGTGGACTTTCCAAGGACAGCTCCACTCTCCTGCATTCAGCGGGGACGGGTGGTGGGCAGACACAGACGGCCTGGGCCTGTGCATTCCTGATTCCCCTGGGCCTTGAAAACCTCCTGTGGGTTCTGGAAGAGCCACCAGCACTAACTCAGCTCTCCACACTTGCCCTTTGGTTCTTCAAATGAAGCCTTTTTTTTTTCTTATCCGGCCTCTCCCTCCAGATCCCTCCACCTCAGTGCCACCTGTCGCTGCTGCACATGGAGTTTGTGGCCTTTGCCTTCCACAGGCATCTTTGCATATGCACTGAAAATTTCCACCTCAAAGCCCTTCACCAGACTACTCCAGACTACTCCTGATCTTCTCTTACTCTCCTGCAGCCTCCTCTGTGCCTTAGGGAAATGTGTGCACTGCTTGTTTTAGCCCCTTTCCCACCCGACTCCCGCATGTTAGACTATGCAGGGCCAGATGCCCAGGGCCTCCCGCGCCTATGCGCAGCTGCAGCCTTGGGCAGGCACACTGCACACGTGCCACGTGCACCACATGCTCCACAACACACACACCACATTCCAGATGCACACGCCAGGTACACACAAGCACACACACAAACATACCACACATACTACACTCCATACACAATACACACAACATACACATATACCATACACCACACCATACAACCCCCCCATCAACACCACATAGGCACTACATGTGCACTTCACACACACACAAATGCCACCATATAGACTATACATGCCACATACCACAAATCTGTCTCCTGCCTCCTTCAGTCAATGATAAAAGCTGCCCGGAAGACTAACTTAGGCAAAAGTTCTGCAACCACTAATTTCACAACCAGTCAGGGCTGAGCCAGGTGCCTGCCCTGCAGGAGCATATCATAGAGGGTCTTCCTGCCTTGCCAGCTCTTCTCCCTCTATTCAGACACCTCTACAAAAAAATTTTTTTTGGTACTGGAGATTGAACCCAGAGGCATTCTACCTCCAAGATACACCCCCAGCCCAATTTTATTTCTTATTTGGAAACAGGGTCTCACTAGGTTGCTGAGAGCCTTGCTAAGTTGCTGAGGCTGGCTTTGAACCTGTGATCTCAGCCTCCCAAGTGCTGGAATTACAAGTGTGCACCCCCATGCCCAGCCTCCACAAATTCTAATCCTTCCCTTATGCCTTCTGTGCTGACTACTAATGTCACTTTATTAAGGTATATAATTCCAATGATCACCCAAGACATAGTATAAATTTCTCTATTTTCTTTCTTTCTTTCTTTCTTTCTTTCTTTCTTTCTTTCTTTCTTTCTTTCTTCTTCTTCTTCTTCTTCTTCTTCTTCTTCTTCCTTCCTTCCTTCCTTCCTTCCTTCCTTCCTTTCCTCTCTCTCTCTCTCTCTCTCTCTCTCTCTCTCTCTTTCTTTCTTTCTTGCAGCACTTGAATGGAATTCAAGACCCTATGCATGTTTGACAAGCACTCTACCACTGAGCCACATCCTCAGCCCATTTTTTATTATTCTTTTATTTTGAGATAGTTTTGAGATAGGGTCTCACTAAGTTTCCCAGGCTGGCCTTGACCTTGTGATGTTCCTCCTGCCTCAGACTCCTGAGTAGCTGGTATTACAGGGGACACCACTATACCTAGCCCATTTTGAGCTATCTTGAAGAATCAGCTTTTCTAGTGCTCACTTTTCTAAGGTATTGTTCTCATCAATTTACGTGAAGCATCTCATTGCATCTTCCCTAAGTCTTTAGGAAGGCCCTATTACTAACCCCTTTGTACAGATGAGGAAACAGAGGCACAGGATATCTGAGTAAATTTTCACATCACACTAGTCTATAAACAGCGGAGGCAGGATTTGAACTTGGATCTGACCACCCTACACCACAACTGTCATTTCACACTGAAGAAATGGAAAAACAAAGCTCATAATCCACATGACCCTTTTCATCTCTACAGTTCTGTAATTTGTTTACTATGTTGTTCAAGTAAATCAATTTTTATTTTGTCATATATATTTAGATTGACTTAACCAGAAAATTCGCTAGTACTTATGTCTTTAAGCTGTCAGTGTGGATGTAAAGGAAATGAGGCAGTAAATCTAAAACCCATTCAATATTTCCTCTCATCTTGGTTTTAGACTTGTGGGAATCGGGATATGAGGGAGAGCTTGAGATGTGTTTTCAGAACTGACTGCTGCAGAAGCCATACAGAAGGGTAGGGAATAGAAAAGGGTCTGGGATCAGAAAAAGTCACTCAGTGGTGACATGTTGCAACAGTCCAAAATCTTTGACCTGAACCCAGTTTATAGCCCAATATGAACTTCACATGTTACATGTTAAGCTGAAAACAGTTGCTCAGAGCATCCCCATTTGTGGTCAGAAAACAGGCTTGTATGGAGGACTCGGTGGAACACCAAGAAAGAGAAACCCAATTGCCAACAATCAAAATTTGGAGAAAGGTCTGGAGATCCTGACAAGCTCGAGCCCCATCGAGTGCCTGCTGGGGATCAGTTTTATTTTATTTTTTATACTTTTATTGGTGCATTGTAATTACACATGTTAGAGTGGGATTCAAAGTGATCCTTTTCTTCTCCCCAGTGTGCCTCGATGTAGTAAAAGTTCATGATGGAATCCACATTGGACCGCTGTTCAACTCTTCATTCCACAAGCGCCAAGCACACATAGCAGTTACTATGTGGCTGTGAGGAGCAATCCTGTGCTCCTTCTTTTTAGAGACAATGAAGCTTTTTTTAATATTTAATGTACTGATCAACACCATCCCTGGAAAACTTTAAAGTTAGCCCAGAAATGTATAGAACTCTCACATCAGATCATAAACTTCTTTACTTTCACTTCTCCTGGTATGCATTTTATTTATAGCATGGTTGTAGTTGTTTTATTTTTTCTCCAACCCACATGAACCATGGAGTCTGCCTTTTTTTTAATATAAAATGCATTGGAACCTATAACATATACTTAACAAAATTACCCGTGCATTTTCTGTGAATAGTACCCAACTCTCTTTCCCTTCTCTTCTGACAACAAGAGTGCTATTGCTTGGAAAATCACCATTCCCCTTCACTTTGAGTGAAAACAGACAGATTCTATAGGTTTCCTAAGGTGCAGTGTTCGGCTCATCTGATATGAGATCACGCTAAAGATGGTTGTGGCAATTTGTTTTCTCTTGTTGTGAAATCACATGCTGTCCCCAGAAATTCAGGCCACATTTTTAGAGATGTCTTTTGTGTGCTTTTTATTATTATAAAAACACAAATGCACCATTTTAGAATTCAAACAATAGAGAAGAGCATTAAACAGAAAACTAGAATTGTCCCTTGATTTGTCATGAAATTAGGGGAAATGATTCCTTATTTTTCTTTTAAGTATCATTAATAAAATCTTAAAATGTGCTTTGAAATCACCCATAATCTTATAGCTTAGAGTTTATTATTGATAATGTTCATCCATAGTGTATCTATATTTTTAAAAGCTTATATCACATTTCCTATAGTAGTCAGGGTGTTTTCTTTTAGCGTCTTATTGTGAATGTATTCCTTAAACTGTAGCTTCAGCTTTAAGCTTAATCAGACTTTTAAAGATCAGAAGATTGTATATTTGTTTAATTAAGATATACATAGATACATAATGTAGCTATCTCTTGGGTAAATGCATTGAAAAGAAAAGGTCAAAAGAGGAGATTCTGATATAACTTACATCGGCCTTGAACTTGTAAAACCTACTACAGACAGTCTCCAATTTGCCATAGTTTAACTTAATAGTTTCCAACTTTACGATGGTGTGGATCTGTATTTCAAATTTTGAATTTAGGATTTTTTTCCTGAGCTAACAATATGCAATATGATCCTCTCAATGCTGTGCTGGGCAGCGAGCTACAGCTCCCAGTCAGCCATATGATCAGGTGGGGACTGTGTTGCTAAAGCTACGATGTTGGGTGGATTATGTGCATTAAATTTATTTTTAACTTAACCATATTTTTGACTTGTGATGGGTTTATTGGGTTATATGCCCATCATAAGGACAGGAGCATTTGTAAATGTGCATACGATCACACACCCACACACACACCCACACACACACACACACACACACTCACATATACTCTGTCACCTGCCTCTGCTTTATGTTTTCTAATTGTACGTGTTATAACCTGACAGAATATTAAATAGTTTGCTTATTATCTATTCTCCCAATTCCTATTGCCACCTATCACTCCCAAGTGGGGAGTGGATATTTGTTTAATCTTATTTACAGAACCTAGAGCCGTGCCTGATGCATAGTAGGTTCTCAGCAAGGGTCTGTGTGATAAGGATCCACACAGGGCCATTTCTTGTCCTGCATTTCCTCAGTTCTCCAGCTTCTCAGTCTGGCATCTGGGGCCAATTTGCTGACTTCTCTGCTGAGAAGCAGGGGGGGCTGACTTTGAGAGGTGTTCTGGACAGTGCCAAGGTCTCTAGGAAATCAGAACAGAAGTCAAGGTCATCCAGCGGGTGATGAGGAGTGGGGATCCAGAAGCTGACTTCCAGGGCCTGAGCCCCTGCTACCCCGCTTGGGTAGCTATAGTAGGCAGGACGTTTCTCTGGGCTGCTGGAGTCATTTTTCGGCCGTGGCAGCTGTGAACACTCAGTGATTTCGAATCCACAAAGCTCTTAGAACAAGTCCTGGCACCAGGAAGTGCTCTGATAGTGTAGGTGTTATAAAAGGAAATTAGGGAGCAAGCAGGTGAGAAGAGGGCCCATTTATCAAATGCACTTGGACCCCAGCATCCACCTGCCACCCCCTCCCTCCCTATTCAGTTTGTCTCCTCTAGAAGAGTGTCATTTGGTCTAGAGAGCGGAGATGGAATATGTGTCTCCTGAAGGTGGGGGAGCTAACAAATGGGGAGTGGAGATGATTTTTCAGAGAGTAAATTGCCTGGTTAGAAAATTTGATCTCTGTGTTACAATGACAATTTGAGAAAACCTCTCTGACTCCAAAAATGGGCTTATGGCCCACAAGATTATTCCCTGGGTTGTTTTGGATGTGGTGAGGGTCCCAGCTTGTGCCTAAACCCTGCACACCTCTGGGTTCTGCCATGCTTGGCCACATCTGGGGAAGTGACGGGTGAGGCCATAAACCATCTACCTGTCCGGCTCCCTCCTGCATTGCAAAGCTGTGGCCAGGTAACTTGCACAGTGCCTGTTGCAGGCTTAGCACCTGCTAAATGTTGAATGAATGAGTTGATAAATATATAGTACATTCAATTAACTGCATAGGTGGTGTGGTGTGTGTGTGTGTGTGTGTGTGTGTGTGTGTGTACACACATATGTGCATATACAATCATCGTTTGGTTTCCATGGGGGATTGGCTCAGGGATCCCCCCCCACACACAGGATACTAGAACTTCAGATGCTCAAGTCCCTCATTAAAATGGCATAGTATTTGTATATAACCTACCCACATCCTTCCATATACTTAAAATAATCTCTAAATGACTTGTAATACCTAATACTAAGTAAATGTTCCATAAAAGTGGCTTTACTGTCTTGTTTAGAGAATTATGATAAGAAAAAAAGTCTATACATATTCAGTACAGATGCAATTTTTTTAACATTTTGAATCTGCTGATGTAGAATCCACAGATACAAATGGCCAACTGCATGTGTGTATATATACGTATGCATATGTGTATGTGTGTGTGTATATGTTTGTGAATGTGTTGGTGACTAAAATATATACTCCCTAAATACCACAAAGAATTGTTCTAAAGAATAAATCCCAGACAGTATCCAAAATTGATTGGAAAAGGTGCAAATTGCTATACAACACAGAAGTGTTTGTTCTTATTGTCAGGTGTGGTCAGAGAAGGATTATTAGAGGGGGTCGTTAGGCCTTAAGCTGAACTTTGAAGGAAAGGTAAAGTTTGGCCAGGCAGAGAAAAGCCAGACTGGTGAAAGCAACAGAAAAGGTCAGGATGTATACCTCAGGCAGTTCTTGATTTGCCATTTTATAAAAAAATAAATAAATAAAGACACCTCCCTCTCCCGCCAGCCGAGTAAAAATTCAGGGACCATCTGTTTCTGATCACATTGGGTAGGAAATCCAGGCCTGTGGTGTCGGCCCCAGGGCATGAGATCAGGCTGTTTAAACCACTGGCCATGCCCCCTAGCCCATTACCACCTGCTGAGAGCCACCAGGCACCCAGAGCTTCCGGAGCCAGGCCAGCTTTGGGAAATCCAACACACTCATTACTGCCCTTCTACTGCTAGCTACTTTCTCCAGGAAGGAAACTAGAGTTTCACAAAAACTCATACCCCAGGGTTTTCTCCATAAAATCTAACCCACATTATTATAACCTATGTTCAGTTAATTTGTAAATAAAATACATACATTCACATGTTTGCACGTGCCTTTCAAGAGGGGAGTGTGGTTTCAAAGCGGTTATCTATATTGTTGCAATTGAAATACTCCACAGTTTAGAACCTATTATTAATATTAAGATAACAAATTATTTTAATAATATTTTAATCAGCAGTGTTTTTTATTCAACTCAGTTATACCCCCCCCCAAGCTGGGCTTTACGCTGTAAAGTAGCGTCTTGGATTGGCGGGCACAACTTCCATCCAGCTTCCACTCCATTAAAGTAAGCTTCTATAAACAGACATCAATTACAACCAGTTTTAAGGGTTTTAAAATGTAATCCAACAGTGCTGCTTAGCTAAATGAATCCCAGGAAGTGATCTCCAGTGAATTAATAGAGCAGTGTGCAGACGAGTCGCTATGAGTCTGAGTTAATGACTGGAGAAGATCAAATTAATTACAAGTGTCTCCAAGGAGTTTCCAGGAAGAATTCTCCTTTATCAGTTAAAGTCCCTTTAACCCTTTGTGTCCAAAGTCCGAACATCTAATTGCTAAGCTATTGAGTAACGACAGAAAAAGAAAGGCTGGTCTGCTTTCTCCTCGGAAGTGCAGGTTTTCAGATGTATCAAAGCAGCTCGCCCCACTGAGAAGGAAGAATCCCCCCCAAGACACTGTGGCTCACCAGGCCCTTTTCAGAGATCGGAATCCAGCTGGGCTTGTGTTTGACCCATCAGCTAAATTCCCTTGGCAAAGATCCACGGGAGATTTTAATGGCATTATTATGGTTAAAAAGTGCAAGAAAGACAACTTTAATTGGAGTTGAAGGATATCCTCATGAGGAGAGTCCGGTAACAGTTTGCACTGACCAGGATAAAGGGTTCAAGGTCATCATCGACATCATTTTGTGCCACAAGGATATAATACTGACTGAGGACCCCTAATCCAAAAAAATAAAAATTCAAAATGTTCCAAAATTCAAAAATTTTTGAGTGCTGACATAACACCACAAAAGAAAAATTCCTCACCTGGTCTCATGTGACAGGCTGCAGTTGAAATGCAGGAGCACCAAAAATATAATGTAAAATTATCTTCTGTCTGTGTGGATAAGGTGTTTATAAAGCACAAATGAATTTCATGTTTGACTTGGGTCCATCCCCAGGATACCTCATTATGTACTTGCAAATATTCCACAATCCAAAAAGATCTGAAATCCGAAATGCTTCTGGTCTCAACCATTTGGATAAGGAATACTCAACCTATGATTCATCAGGAAAGAGTGCCTAGGTGAGTTGATTGCCCCCAGGAAACGGCAGCAAGGTAAATGCTCAGGTCCCGTTCCTCTGAACTGTTTATTTGGCCCCCAGGAACCATCATCCTCAACCCAACCCTGGACTTTGGTCCCTTGCATTTCCCTGTAGAATGATTTTTTTAAATGAGCATTCCGTGTTTTATAAACAAGCTGCCTTGTATTTTATTATCATCATGATTGAGAGTTAGTTGGCGGGTTCCAAGGATGGCGTGCTTGCCTGAATAGCATAACCCAAGACCAAAGTGGCCGAAGTATGAGAAACTAGAGAGGCAAGTTGATAATAAGAGGTGAATGGCAGAGTGTGAGGAAGACAGGAATAAGAAAGAGAGCATCCACACCCAGGCATACACCAAATTACATCATGGGGAAAAATAAAGGGAATTCAGCTCCTGGGTTCTCTGCTCTTCAAATGTACCAGTGTAATTTTTCTGTTAGATTTCATATCTTTCAAGCACCCCTATGTTCAGTTGTTCATGAATTAATTCATTTGTGTATTCAGTAAGTACTCATTAAGTGCTCTTCTGAGCAAGGCACCTACGGGGCCCTGGGAAGGCAGCAGAGAGCCCCAAATCTGTTGCTCGCCATTGCATTTTCTGCAGAGGTCCAGTTTGTGACCAGTCTCAGATAGAGGGAATCCAAATAATACTCTAGAATTTGCATGATTTGGAAAAGATAGTCCTCTGTAAAGTAATAAACCTAACTGGTAAGTAGTAGCTATTGACTTCTTGTTAAAATTTTAGCCTAACTGGGCATATACTATTAACCCTAATTAGCTAGTTTGCTGACACTCTGAATCCTCACGTCAGATTTTTTGTCAACATTTAATTTATTCATAATGAGGTTTCCCCAACCAAGCCTCTTGTCTATCTGTCAACCGTTAAACAAGGTAAATTGTGCACATCTTTCTTGTGAATAGAGTTTGAATACAAGTTATAGACTTTGATCCATAAAGTGTATCCTATGGCAAGGCTGGGCTTCTTTAATATACTAATTCAAGAGACGCATTAGCTCTTGGTGACTTTCTCAATTTCAGCCTCTGAGATAACACACCATGTTTTTATGTGTTGTCTGCATAGGGAGATGTGGCAACAGAGTGTGAAAGTCACGGAGTCACATGCCCAGATCCACTGATTTTGTTACTGCTGTAAAGTCCATCAAAGATAATGGAAAGCAGATAAAATAAAATCACATGGCCCATTCTGCACCCACCCGAGCTGGAGTTTCAGTGTGCAGACACTAATTGGTGTGGGTTTAGATCTGCCTGATGTTATCTTTATGAGAGCTCCAACCTGTGGGATGATCATACAAAACACATCCAGTCAGTGGCTGACACAGGCAGAAAAATGGAAGTAAAGTACCAAGTCAAAAGGTGCTTGATGACTGTTAGTGGATGTTTTTAAGCAGAGAGAGAAAGAAGCAACCGTTAAGTTGCTCAAGCAGAAGGGTCCGTAGGGCACTACAAGTGGCAGTGTTTAAAAGATCTCCTTTGTCCCTTTGTATTCCATAGAATAATAGGTGAGGGACAGAGAAACTAACTCACTGGGCCAGACTTGTACAACGAAGGATCACCCCGGTCCAGCAGGACTCTCAAATGTCCTGCCTGACATTCACATTCATGAAAACCCTTTAAATCAAGATCTGAACTGAGAGCCTTAAGTCCACTTTGCATATAAATCCAGGTAGTTTTTCATACAGAATTTTCATGTTGGATTTTCTAGGAATGCAATTACCATTGATACCAAGGGAGGGCTGATCTTCGTTTTGTTCAGATTTGCCACAGCATTTACCAAACGTTTTCACCACTTTAAGAAAGTCTCCAATTCCCATGTCGCTGGTAGTATTTAAATTGCTAATCCTATGCTGCTGTGTCATTCTGATGAATAGCCATCGTCTCACACGATTCTACCTATAGGGACAAAAATCTGACGACTTCACTACGACTTTCAGTAGTGTCATACCCGAGCTTTTACAGATGGAAATACATGTTATTTTATTATAAATTGTCTTTCTTTTATCTTTCCTTTATGTTATAGTTGAGGGAGTATATTGATTTTTTTATTTTTTTCTTTAGAAAGTATGTGTGTAGATAGGTTATACTGTTTCAATTCAGGCTACTAAGGGAGCATTATAAAATATGTTACAAAGAGATGGGAGCAGGTGTGATGTGATTGAGAACTACTGGCCCAGGGCTAGAGAAGGAAGGTCGAGTTAGCACAAATGCCGTGTTCCTATAGGGCCAGGTGCGGTCCTGCTACCCCCAGCACGGGGCTTCTCTCATTCCTGAGCAATGTTGACCTTTCCGGGACAAGTCCTTCTAGTTCAGGGTCATTATGTAGACGGCTTTGCTTCTCCCCAGGTTCTCCTGGGGACCCTCCTTAGCCCTGTGACAAGCCCCCTGACAGATACGGATGGTCTGCTGGCCTGGAGGCCCAGCCTCGATAGCCAGACGGCCAATTGCAAGCTGTTCCCTTCAATTCACCTCTCACCCTCTCGCCCTTTACGTGGCCCGTTTTTCTTTATCAGCAACTTGTAACTGGGGCCATAGAATATGACTTTCTAGATACCCCGTTTCTAGTTGGAGGCAAGTGTTGGTTGTCTGGCTTTTCTTCTCTCTGGGGACCCCCACCCCCAGGCCTGTTGGGGCAAAGCCTGCTTGGGCTTTATATTCAGTTCCTGGCACAAAGCAGAAACTTGCAATGTGCTCTTTTGTGTGTTCTTTGCATGGAAAGATGTGGCAAGCGAGGGTGGGAGTCCTACAGTCATGGGTGGCATTGACTATATTTTCATTGCTTTTATATAAAGTCCATCAAGAGCAGGTGGGTTACTTTGCAGCAGATCTTAAGAACTACTGGTTTGTGGCATGCGGTAGCACACACCTATAATCGTTGTACTTGGGAGGCTGAGACAGGATGATCACAGGTTCAAGGCCAGCCTCAGTAATTTAGCAAGACTCTGTTTCAAAATTTTAAAAAAGCTGGGGGTGTAGCTTGGAGGTAGAATGCCCCTGGGTTCAATCCTCAGTACCAAAATATATATATATATATAAATAAATTCCAGCCAGGCATGGTGGCGCACGCTTGTAATCCCAGTACTTTGGGAGGCGGAGACCGGAGGATCCGGGTTCGCGGCCAGCCTCAGCTCTCTCTCTCTCTCTCTCTCTCTCTCTCTCCATCTCTCTCTGTCTCTCTCTACCTAGTGAGGCCCTCCGCAACTTCGTGAGACCCGGTTTCAAAATAAAGTATAAAAAAATAGGGCCGGGGGTGTAGTGCGGAGGTAGAATGCCCCTGGGTTCAATCCCCGGTACCGCAAAATAAATAAATAAATAAATAAATAAATAAATAAATAAATTCCATCAAGGATGAAGTAGAGATAATAAAATAATGCTATCCCTTTCCCAGCTCACCGTACCTGGAATTTCAATGCCAAGACCAAATCAGGACAAACTCTCAATATTTTTCACAGATGAGTTTTATCAGTATTCAGTTTAAACAATAATCATAAAGAAAGGTCCCACCACAGTGTGTAAGAGGGCTCTTGGGGATATCTTACTGCTGTCTTTGTTTATTTTTCTCTGTCCTTCCTTTTATGGGAGACAGGACAGGGTTCATCATGGTTAAGAGAATGAGCAGACCTTGCTGCTAATTCTAGTGGGGACACTACAGACAAGTCACTTCCTCAAGGCTTGGTGTCCCCATGCCTGACACGTGACTAATAATGCCTGCCTTTAAGGGTCATTCTGAGGATGATGGGAGAGTGCAGGCACCTACAGTGCACCACGTACCATCTTAGATACAAACTCACTTCATCCTCAAAACACTCTTATTTTACAGGTAAGGAAATTGAGGCATAGAAAGGTTGAAGAACCTGCTAAGGTCCTGTAGAGAGTATGCAATAGGACAAGGTTTGAAGCCAGGTCATTTGACTCTGGAGATCTGCTTCCAACCCACTTGCTATATTTTCTCAAGGAAATGTACTTAGTTAACGGTAGCTATTATTACTGTTATTGCTATTTTCCTTCTCCTAGAGGGTGGAGAGTAAGGGAAGGACACAGCCTTTGCAGGTTATGAAGTCTGAGCGGGGCTTTTGCAGCATGCACAGTTTAGGCCTGAATCTTGTCAGGGTAGTAAATTAGGCTAGAATGTAACATTCATGCTTTTGAGTCGCTATGAGGAATGGAGGATCATGCAAAATTCCCCAACTTTATTTCCCTATCAAATGACTCCTCGTGTAGAGAGTCAAACACCAGTATTCAGGTCCCAACTAGTTACATAACTTCAGGTCAGCTAGTTAACTTCTCTGAGGCTCACTTCCATTGGCCTCATGAGGCTATTTTATTTCAGTGCTCTCAGAGACCCCTTCCTGAACCCTGAGGATTCTGAGATTCTCTTTCAGAGACCTTGATGAGCTAATTTACCATCATGCACCCCACAAAACACAGAGCAATCCTTCTCCAGCTGGGGGTCAGTATTGCTCCAAGACCACTTGGGTCGGCCAACTATAACCAGTGGGCCAAACCCAACCCACTACCTCTTTTTGTATACCACAAGCTAAGAATTTTTTTTTTTTACTTTTTTTTGGTACTGGGGATTGAACCTAGGGTAGTATACAACTGAGCTTTTTATTTTTTAATTTGAGACAGGGTCTGGCTAAGTTGTCAACTCTGGTCTCAAATTTGCAATTCTGCTTCAGCCTCCTGGATAGCTGGGATTATAGGCCTGTGCTACCACATACAGCTTTTTTTTTCACCTTTTTTGGTGGTTAAAAAAATCATAAGGATAATTATCTTTCATAGCACATGAAAATGACATGGAATTCAGATTTCAGTGACCATAAATAAAGTTTTATTGGAACCCAGCCATGCTCATTCATGTAGATATTGTCTGTGGCAGCTCTTGCACTCCACAGCGGAGTGGAGTAAATTTAACAGTGACCATACGTATTGTTTCACAGAAGTTTGCTGACCCTGGATTTAAATGAAGAGCAAGAGGAAATTTTTCTAGGTTGGCTTTGTTTTTTTTTTTTTTTTTTTTTTTTTTTTTACAAAGGAAATTCAGGTACTGTCCCATGTTCAATCAGGGAAACAAATAACCCCTTTGACCAGGCAGTAGTCCCTACAGTCAAGAAATTACAGGATGCCCAAGGCCTGGCACTGCGCCTACAAAAGTGGCTTGGGCAGCTGTGTAAGCCATAGGGAGCGGCCAATTATCACAGCAGCGTGAGCTTCGCAAAATTCCCCTCTCGTGGCTCAGGAGACCTGCTCCATGTGCCACAACTTTCTATCAGTAGCACTCCTAAATGCTCATTTTCCAACATTATCTCTGCCAGGAGGGATAATTTGCTGTAATGTGGGGGTGAGACATCCAGGAGCAGTTCAACCAGTCATTCGATTTATTTTCTTCTTTTTTTTAACTAAAAAAATCCTGGAAATGGAAATGTTTTCAGAAAAACCAATTTGCTGCAGAAGGAAATAAAATACAGGAGGTCTGATTATTTCTGACCGAATAGGAGGCTGGGTATCATCGGATCCATAAGGTTAAAAAGAGGTTGAAGAATGTGTGTGTGTGTGTGTGTGTGTGCGTGCGTGCGTGTGTGTGTGTGTGTGTGTGTGTGTGTTGTTAGATCAGTTTATGAAAAAGCTAGTGGTTCTGGAAAATATTTAGGTGGTAGATTTGGAGGTAAATTTAAATATTGTGATGGCTACATAGAAAATTGGAAAGTCTAGAGATAACGTAAGGTGATAGGGAAGAAGCTATTTTGTGGTTCTTAAGCAAACACAGTATGTAGAGGCTGCTCACAGAGAAATGAGTCATAAGTACCAAGTAGAAATTTACTAGGAACTGGTACGTTCATCATCCTCCCAGCTATGGCAGAGGCAGAGCCCATCATGGTTTTGCTGCTGGAGTCAATAGGCCAGTGTGGTCCAGCCTCCTCCCTCTGGGCCAGGGCTCCCTCTTGTCTGCCTTCCCTACCACACTGGAAGTCTTTGGAAACCAGGATCATGTTTTATTTCTCAGTGAATTCAAGAACTGTTCTCAGGGCTGGAGCCATAATAGTGACCTAATAAATAAATGTTTTCTGAACAAAATCAGATACCTAGTTAGCTCTACTTTGGGGATGGAGACAATATTTGCGTTGAGTTTGGAGCACTCTAGAAATAAATATGCTAAGTATTACAGCACTAAACTTTCTTTAAACTTAAGTTTCATCTAGTTCCTCAAACATTTGTTAAATTCATATCCACCAAAAGTGAGTCAATTTTGTGTGTTGTATTTTTGGTCCACAATTATTTATTTATAGAAAGATTTA
The DNA here is from genome assembly GCA_004027185.1 of Glis glis. Lineage (NCBI taxonomy): Eukaryota > Metazoa > Chordata > Mammalia > Rodentia > Gliridae > Glis > Glis glis. Next base: position 19,943 of record PVJS01004569.1, read on the forward strand.
TTTTTATGAAGAAAAGGCACCATTATTCCTTAAATAACAGTGATTTATCCGAGGACAGTGTAACTCTCCTTGCCCCAATTCTTTCCTTCTACAAGTAGGAGAGGATTTAGCACTTAGATTATATTTATTGAACTAGCAGTAACTCAACTCTAGTTAAACAACATGCAGTAAGAAAGAGCCACTGGTCTCCTTCCACAATTCCTTGATACAGAGGATGAAATATGTCTTCAAACAAACTCTAAACATTTTAGAGAATGAAAGACCGGGAAATGATGGGGGGGGAGTATGTAAATATGACACTTTGTAAGACACTAACCAAAAACCCAGAAGTGTTAACTTGGGCAAGTCAGAGGTAAGAGAATAAGTGTCAAGTCTCCTGTAAGGAAGAATTACAAATAACACATATAGATACTTCCCACCATCTGGAAAGTGGAGACTAATTCTGCCCTTCTCCTCACCCCTATCCTAGTATGAGCTAGACTTTGTGACTCTCTCCCAAGAAACAGAGTATGGAAAGGGGGAAATGCTTTACAGTGAAGGAACATGGCAAACACTACTCTAGCCAAGTGTGGGAGGTTAATATCACCAGTAACGCCCCGTGGGTGCTCTCTATCTTCTGATACGATGTGGTGAGAAGGGCTCTTCAAAACCCTTAACCCTGTTGGTCAAGCTAACAACATCAGGCAAACCTAGATTGGGGGACATCCCGTGGGGAAACCTGGCCGGTGAAGAAAAACGTGGAAAAACTGAGAAATTGTCATAGACCAGAGGAGAAGTGGGGAGACATGACAACTAAGTATCACATGGTATCCCAGAAAGTAGAAAAAGGACATCAATAGAAAACTAACTGATAAAAGCCAAAGAAAGTCTAGTGTTTACAAGGAAGGAAGGAAGGAAGGGAAGGAGGGAGACAGACAGTCCCCAGGAAGAGTATATACTAGCTACTTCTCTCCTTTGTTTGTCCCAGTAGATTATACTTGTCAAGAACTTTCTCAATGAAACATGTCAGTTACTTCAGAAAACTAAAAGATGACTCCAGTTTAGAAAAGTCAGTGTTGGCAACAAAATTAGAGTAATAAAGCAATGGAAAACTGTAAATGAGTTAAAGATCATATAGTTAAAACACTTTTTGGAATAAACTGTAAAGGGTAAAATGAAAAATATAAATAATAACCATATAAGTATGATGGCTTTGGATGCTTACTCCCAACAAATTTACTTTACTTAACAACAGCCATATTAAAAAAAATGTGGGGACCCCCTCACTTCGACTTCAAACTTCTCACCAAAATATTTATTGTTGCCCACTAGCATTTAATTTGAGCCAGCCATATATAAGATTCTTTTTCAAAACATAGCCAGCAGCATTGTGCTGTGGGAGAAACTGTCTTTCAATTGGAAAAACAATAAGATTTTAGAAACAGTACAATTGCGAGTAAACAGAAGTAGACAGCAACTTCTCTGCTTTTCAAATCCCCTAGCTAACAGATCAACATAATCAGAAAACACATGTTATTGAGTCTCCAAGTACCAGGGCCTAGATTTCAGCCCTGAGGGAGTAGGAAGCATCTAGGAGCTCAGGAGCTTTGTCATTATCAGCCCTTTGTCATCTGAGCAGGGATAGACCCAGGGGAAGGAAAAAGCCTGGTGCCCTGGTTAACTTTCCCTTCACAGACTTTCATGAGTGTGACCACCAAGGTGGCTGGGAGAAATTCTCCTGGGGAATCTGCTGAAGCCAAGCTGCCTTACAGGGCAGAGTGGGGACTGTGGATGAGGAAGGAGCGGCTCCTCTAGCTCCACAATGCAAGAAAAACTCTGGACAAAGCAGAGAGGGTTATTTCAGAAATGCTCCTGAGTCGTGAACTGTGGGACACCTCAGCATTGTGACCAGAAACTGGAAGCGAGCTCCTCCTAGAGATCTGGGCACAGACCAAAGGCCCTGAGTCTGCGTGTGGTCACCTTCTGTGCGGTGCGGGGGTGAGGGAAGTATGCTTACCTGGCTTGCTCATTCTCTATGTGGCCAGACAGAATTCTCATGGCCTCCGTTGCAATATTCTTCCACTCTGTCTTTCCCCAAAAGACCCCACATTCTAACAAAAATGTTTTATACAGGGAGATGCACCAAGGGTGTTCAGTGGGTTCTGATTTGGTTTCAAGATCCTTCTCTTAAGTGTGACTAGACTGCAGGTAGCCCAATCTGCACACCTACCTTATGCTTGCCCCACTCCATTGCAAGCTGCAGAGCCCCCACGATTGCCTAAGGGCTGTCCTCCTCTGTTTTTTGTTGTTGTAACAGAGTACCACAGACTGAATAATTTATTAAAAGAGATTTATTTTTCACAGTTCTGGAGGGCAGGAAGTCCATTATCAAAGTACCAGTAGCTGGTGAGGGGTTTTTTGCTGCATTGTTCCAACACAGACTGTGAGAGGGTAAAACAGAGAGAGAGAGAGAGAGAGAGAGAGAACAAGAGATCAAGAGATCAAACTCCCAGCCGTAAACCCTTTTAAAATCAGCTGTAATCCACTCCTGAAGGCAGAGCCCTCATGATCTAAACACCTGCCACTGGGCCCCACCTCTCAATACTGTTGTGTTGAGGATTAAGTTCCCAACACATAAACTTTGGGGACATATTCGAAGCATAGCTGGGCCCTTCTTTCTGGTCACTGATTATCCTTTGACTGTCTACCTCAGGAATTCCCCTTTACCCAATGGCTCCACATTTGTGCCCTTCCTCCATGCCAGTATCCTGGGAGCTAGAGGGGAAATAGAATACGTGCCTGTCATCATGTCCACATGCAACTCAGCTGAGAATGCTTTTGTACATTGCATCTTGCCCTGTTGCCTGTTTTGTCAAGGAATCCCCATCCACAGGTCCTTCAGGCCAGAGGACTGAGACTCAAACTTTCTTCTTCCTTATCACCAACCATTTCCAATACTGTGACTGCCTAGACTCTAGATTCTGTCTCTGAAATAGCACCCAAATTCATTTCCTATTCCTAATACCACTCTTAGTTCTAATCCTTGATTGATTGATTGATTGATGGATTGACTGATTAACTGATTTAGTGTGGTACTGGGGATTGAACCCAGGGACATTCTACCTCTGAGCTACACCCCCAGCCCTATTTTATTTTTTATTTTGAAACAGGGTCTCGTTAAGTTGATGAGGCTGGCTTCAAACCTGCAATGCTCCAGTCTCAGCCTCCCAAGTACTGAGATTACAGGCGTGCACCACTGCACCCAGCTCCAATCTTTGTTTCTAACTAGGATTAAGACTGTCTAGCTTCTTGGTTGCTCCCCCTGGCTCTAGTCTCTCCCAACTCTCCAGGGTTACATACACAGCCATTTGGATTCAGCTCCTGCTGCCCATTCCAATCTCACCTCCTGGGCTCTTGGCTAGGCACCCTATACTCTAGTCACTCAGAACTTCCATCTGCAGAAACCTCTACCTTCACATCATCCTGGAATGCACTCCCTTCTCCCAAAGCAGATGCCACCACCCAGTCTTCCTAGATACTCTAAGTGGCTACTGCCTGGGTGTGTGTGTGGGGGGGGGTACCATGACACAAGTATGACTTTCGTTTCTGTTCTTAGCTTTCTGAGCCTCACTTTCTGCATGTATAAAATAGGAGTAAAAATAGCATTTATCTTACAGGATCATTATAGAAATGAACTTAAGTAGTGTTTTGGTTCTCGGGCTGCCATAGCAAAGTATCACAACCTCGGTGGCTTAAACAATAGGAATTTATTGACTCACAGTTCTGGAGGCTTGGAGTCCAAAGTCAAGGTGTGGGCAGGACCAATCTTCCTCTGGAATCTGGGGAGGGATTTCCTTTCTTGCCTCTTGCTAGTTTTAGTGGTTTGCCAGCAATCTTCGGCATTCCTTGGCTTGAAGATGTGTCACTCCAATCCGTCATCTTTACATAGCTGTCCTTCTTCAGTATGTGTCTGTCTGTGTCCATGTTTTCCCTTTTATCAGGACAACTAGCTCATATTGGATTAGGACTCCCCCCATTTTTACTGGATTATCTATGTCAAGACACTCTTTTTAAGTAAGGTCATATTCTGAGGTACTGATGGTCAGAGCTTCAACCTATCTTCTTGGGAGAATTTAATTCAACTCATGATAAATAACAAGTATGAAGTTTTGGTACATGCTGAGCCACACTTCCCCACAGTGTGTACAATGGGGCTAGCCTACTCTGCCCTCACACACAATGCTGGGTCCAACAGGTGATCAGAGATGTGCTGAGATCTAGCCACTGGTGCTGTTTCCTTTCCCTCCCTCTCCCAAGCATTCACATCTGACCTTGTAGGAACCCCAGAATCTATGCCTGAGGACAAAGATTCAAATGGACCATGTCTCTGGAACTGACTCTCCTTTCAATTGCTTCTGAAAATTGCTGAAGGGGCAATTACAGCTGTGTGTTGGTAATGGAAATGATTATGACTACTTTCTGAAATTGTGTATTTGATATATACCTCATAGGTAATTTAAGGGGGCAGTGAACTGGGATACGTGGGTTCTTTTACTGAAAGCTCACATTCGATAATTGCGCAGCATAATGGAACTAGAAAACGGATGCAACCAAGATAATGCATAAGATAACGCAACCAAGAGAATATAAGTTAACACACCAACTGCGCTGGGATTTCACTAGAAGAGATTCCTGAATGAAGACATCTTCTGCCTACAAAGTGATCATCACACGCCATTTTTTTTGGGGGGGGGACTCCTAAAATGTGGTGATCTTCACAAGTTGGCAGACACTAGTGAATTTCCAGATATTCATGATCTTGCTAGATTCCAGAGCACCCTGGTACAAAATCTCTTCAGATGGCACCAAAGGAAACTTTGCAAGATCAATCCATTTTTTAAAATTCTTAGAATTTTCTAATGGAAAATACCAGGGAAATAAACAGATAATATAAGACCTATGAAACTAAATTCACTTACAAGTCATGACTTTCTTATCTATTTAGGTTCTTTCATCTATTTGGTAGCATATACATGAAATTTACCATTTTAACCATGTTTAATTGTGCATTTTAGAGGCACTAGGTAATTCACATTGATAAGCAATCACCAGCTCTACTAGCTCCAGAAATTTTTAATCATCCCAAACTGAATCTCTATATTTATTCAACAACAACAACAACAAAAAAAAACGTATCTCCCACCCCTAGCACCTAGCTACTGCCATTCTACCTTGGGTCTCTATAAATTTGATAACGAACTATACAGTGTTTGTCCTTTTGAGACTGGCTTATTTCATTTAAGTTTTATCCATGTTGTAGTATGGGACAGAATTTCATTTTTAAGGCTAAATAATATTCTATTATATCATATACCACATTTTGCTTATATGCAGATGGATAATTGGATTGTTTCTACCTTTTAGCTGTTGAGCAAACCATAAGTTTTTAAGCTTACTCTAATTTAACTCATTCCCAAACTCCACAGATTTTGCTCACAGAACATGGTAAATAAATATTATTTCTGGGTAACTCAGCCAAAAGACACTTAACCCATTTTCCCCCCTAATGTCTTAAAAACTTAACACCTAAGCCCTCTACAAATGTGAAGCATGCATTATTGTTGCAACTATTGCAGATGAGATTACAAAAGCTTAGAGCAGTTAAGTGACTTACCCAAGCACACATCTAGTAAGAAATAAAACCAGGGTACAAATCCCATCTGTCTTTCCCCTAGTCTAAGACATTCCCCTACACCACCAGCCAAGTCCTACATGCCTCAACATCCTACCATCGCAAGAAGCAAGAGATTCCTTTGCAAAGGAGACTTCATGGTGAAACAAATGTTCCTGACATGCACATGATTAAAATAGATCCTTAGTATGTGTGCTGTAGAACTGGTTAATTCCACTGAACACATCCCAGGCTGGGCTGGTGTAACTCTGTATGTATAAATGCATGTTGTAGCCTCAACTCTTCACAGTGGGAAGCAAATTCACAAGGAGGGGACCCAACGTGCTCCTGTGAGCTCTGGGCTTTCTGTGGGTTTTGCAGCCATGGGGGCAGCCACTCACAAGATAAAGGAATCTGGCAGGGTCTGAAAAGGCTGCCAGACTCACCCGTATTTTCTCCAATGAATGTGCTATAGGAAATTTCTCCTGACAGGTTATTATGACTGCTTTAACGTACATATGGCCAGCTGTCTGGAAAACAGTTCAAATTATGAATTGTTCATAAATATACTGACACACTTGGCAACAGCACATTGTAGCATTGAACATTTAATTTGATCTTTGTTCCTTAAAAATAGTGATAACGCCTTCTGAGTGGGAGTAAAATACGATATCCTTTGGGGAAATACACATCTCTTTTCTGTGTTCTAGCTTTCAAATACCTTCTGTTTGGGATTTTAATATGTTTGACATTAAAATCATAACAGGTTCAGGTTGCTCCATGCCATTCAAAGCATAAGAAATGACTTTTATTTTCCCTAAATTAAGGTAACTCCAGGCAAAGTTGGTAGGAATACATTAGCCATTTCTGTGGCTGTCTTCTCCTCTGACTATGTGAGATTCCCGGGTAGATATAGCCTCCAACACCAAGGATGGATTAGCTGGTTTAGGTGCCCATTATTTCTCAAAGGCCAAGCCTGTGGGGTCCATTGAAAGGCTGGAAGCTTCCCTCCTTCTGTGTGCCAAGTTGAGCCGTGGGAATCTCCATGCAGTTAGTTTTTGATCCCATGGTGTGCAGCCCTCACAGGGTGGGGTGGAGCAATATCCCATCTTACAGGGAAGGAAAACAAGGCTGTTCTAGTGGCTTACCTTACTCATACAGAAAGTGACAAAGCTTGAATTTCACCCCTAGGAATTCAGATCCCAAATAAACTTTCTTTTTCTGATTGGTAACAGCTATATTTGTTGGATTTTTCCTCCTCCTACAAGGATTGTAACTCCTCTTCTACCTTCTATAATGCCCCCCTTACCGAAGATAACATATTTCCCACAGAAATATTTGATGTCATGATTGGTTATGTGTTCAATGCATGGATTGACAAAGGGACAAGGTATTTTTCAACATTACCACCAAAAGCCTAGGATGTATGGCCACCAGACCCATCGTGCCTGGTGTATTAGTCACCCATAGTTTTATGACTAACTGACTCAATACCAAAAAGGTCCTTTGAACATGTGATTTGTTTCCATAATCAGTAAAATCTCCTTTAGATTACTCTGAAATGTGTCTGAAGTCCACTTCTCTGAAACCTTCACTCATTGGCCGTAACACATCTGTCAACACCAGCATTTTCCAAAGTGTGTCCTGAGGATGCTAATTAGTTTCATGGGGATGTTACAAGGTAATGTTTTAAAGGGAGACAGCGTTTGTGGTCAAATAACAATGAAATTTCTAACTTAAAAATTGTCAAGCTGGTGGTGCACACCTATAATCCCAGTATTTGGGAGGATGAGAGAGGAGGATCATTGGTTTGAGGCCAGCCTCAGCAATTTAATGAGACCCTGTGTCAAAAAAAAAAAAAGGGGTTTAGGGTTTAGCTCAGAGGTAGAATGCTCCTGGGTTCTCGGTTCAATCCCCAGGACCAAAAATTGTCAAGTTAGCCTGCTAGCCAGGGGACTTCTCAGAGCCTTAGGAGTCTAATGGATGCTGTGACTCTCTAAGAGGAATGGACACAAAGCATGTTTGTGTATCACTTTTTCACTATAGAACATCTAGCAAGGGTAATAGCCCAACAAGCAATGTTTGCAAGTAGTTATCTAAATAAACATAAAATAAATCTACTCCACATAACAACTCTTCAAATAGCTAAAGAAAATTACAAGAAAGATAAGTTCTAAATCCAGGCTAAAAATCCTTGTATTCTAAAGGGTTGTGCCTGCGCTATGGTTTTTAGACCTCCTCAGTATCCCGATTCCTCTCCCCTAGACTCTTCTCTCAGTATGTCATGTCTTCTCCAATGCACAGCATGTTTAAGCCGAGCTCTTGATTTATTAGATGTGTTACTCATTCTTCCTGTGCCTTAGATTCCTCATCTGAAAAATGATGAAAGTCATGGTCCACACACCTCATTAAGTTGTTTTAAAAATTAAATATGATAACATATGTGAAGTACTGTGTAAGCCCTTGCTATGGGCTGTTTTTTTCTATCTTCTTCTTAGGGTCTATTCTCTCTTAAATATGTTTAGTCTTGCTTTTCACACTCAGATTCCAGAAGACACACATAGAGAAAAATATTGGCTCAATCATCTGATGATCTAGAGCTTACCTGTCCATGATCACTCTTTGTTCTAGGAAGTTTGCTGCTCCAGGAGCACCTGGAAACAGATTAGAAATGGAGACTCTCAGACCCCAGCCCAGAGCTATGAATCAGAACCTGAGTTTTCCCGAGATCTGTGGATGATTCATGGGCACATGGATTAAGAAGCACTGGCCTAGAGAGAACACAAAACACCTAGTCCAGGGTTCTGAATGCAGCAGGGGCTCCATGGGGCCTTTCATCATCAATGTTTATTAACTGAACCTATATAAAACCTGTTAGTAAGCCAGGCATGGTGGCATACAGCTGTAATCCCAGTAATCCCACAGCAATTTAGCTAGACAGTGTTTCAAAAATTAAAATAACAAAAACGGCCGGGGTATAGCTGAGATATAACACCCCTGGGATCAAACCCCAGTACCAAGAAGTAAATAAATAAATTAATTAATTAAAACCTGTTAGTAAGGGGTATTGCTGACTGGGAAATTTTGGACTCAAAGGCATGTAAGGAGTAGATGGGAAGGGGCTTGCTCCTACCAGTTACCACAATATGCCAAAATAAGATGAAGAGCAGATACAATTTAAACACTGAAAGGCAGTTAAAGGTCCAGTATTTTAATGTTCTCTTTTTAATTTTTCAAATTATTTAATCTTTGAATTATAATCAAAGCTTTAAATTGTGAGCTAATGCTAACAATTCAGTGGACTGTTTAAACTCAGAGGTTATAAGATGTAGTGTCAAGACCTTCATCTTTGCATTGTGACAGAGCTAGGTTCAAAGCTTACCTCTGTCTCTTACCAGCTCTGTGACACTGGTAAAATTGCCTCACCTCTCTGAGCTTCAGTGTCCTCAGCCATGAAAGGTCATAGTAATTCCTGTCTCATAGGGGAAAGAAAGATAAACTAATATGCATATAGAGCTTCTAGCATAGTGACTCACAAGTAGCAGACACTCAACAAATGAAGAGATCTATTTAGTTCACAGTTTTAGAGACTAAAAGTCCAAGATGGAGCATCATCTTTTCATCCCCTGCTGAAGGTTCCCCTCAGAGTAGTAGAGTAAATGGCTGTGTGAAGCTGGGCATGGTGGCACATGCCTGTAATCCCAGTATGTGGGAGGCTGAGATAGGAGGATCTTACGTTATAGGCCCACCTCAGCAATTTAGCAAGACACTGTTTCAAAACAGTAAGTAAGTAAATAAATAAATAAATAAATAAGGGCTGGAGTGTAGTTCAGAGGTAGAATGCCACTGGGTTCAATCCCCAGTACCACAAAAAAAGGCCCTGTGCCAAAGGTACCAAGTGCATAGCATAGCCTCACTTTAGAATGCCTCATTTCATAACAACTCACTCTCAGAAGAACTTATTCACTTCAAGAGTTCAGCATTAATCCTTTCTGAGGGTGGCACTCCCCTATGACCTAAGCACCCCCACTAGTCCCCAGTGTTTACAGGTTCTACCACCAATGTCACCACACTGGGAACCAAACTTCCAGCACGTGAACCCCTGGAGCACATGCTCAAATCATATCCACATCATAGCAAATATATAACCACCTGATTCACTGGTGAGCAAGCCCATCATTGAAGCATAGATCATGAACGATCTGTGCTAGAGTACCCGCTGTGATCACAGTGAGCAAAAGGACAAATTTTCAGTCCATTCTCCAATTACCAACAAGATGAGGAAGCAATTGAATCAACATATCATTCGGATGCTGGCAACACCAGATGCTCCATTGAATCACAGTGTCTGGCACATGGAGGATGCTCAATCAATGTTGGTCCATGAAACTAGTAGTTAAAAATAGCATTAGAGGACATCTAGTCCAAGCCCCCATCCAATTTCTGTCTCCTTCTGTACTAGGTGCTCATCCAGTCTCTTCCCATATTGCTCCAGCAGTAGATACTCAGTGATTCTCAGAATAGTACATTTCATCCATATAATCAAATTAAGAAGTCCTTATCTTTATTTTGAGCCCAAGGCCCACCTTCCTGCAGCTTCCAAATGTTGTCACTGATCTTGCCTTACACTAAAGCTACACTACTTAAATATATTCCTTTTCTTCAGGAGAACATCTTGACGTTGAGCAGCAATCATATCTCCCTTTTCTGCTCATTATCTACCCTCCCCCATCCCTTTCACCTTGGTTTCTTCAACTTGGTTTCTGCCTCTGGCAGGCACCAGTGGCTGCTCTACTGGTCATTGGTCCTGCTACCCCTGTACACAGAACAACTTACACAAGGACACTCTAGCCCCAACACTTGAAACTACACAGCAAGAACCAAAAGTGCTGGTATATCCTTAATGTGGACTCCATTCCAGCCATAAAACCACCCGCCAAATGAGCTTCTGGTAGCCAAGTCAATTTGTTGGGTTACAGTCAACTAAAATCTTTTGTTCGTGTCATATAAATTGTTAAACCAAGTTTTCCTGATCCTTTAGTTGTACAATTGTTTTATTTTGTTTTACCTAAAAGTAGGACTTCACATTTTTTTCCATGGATGCCCACATTAAAAAGTGTCAAAGTCTTTTAGCACTTTGATACAATTGTGAAAAATGTCAGCTGTTGTCTTCACTTGTGTGACTGTCAGTGACTCAGTTCCTGGTTGTTTGCAATTCTAGCATGGCTACTGATCATTCAACATCAAAATGGTCTTTTAAAAGAAAATGCACATAGTCGGTGTTTAACAGTTTTGTCAATAATCTGAGTTTATGATTTGAAATAGTTGGCCCTAGTTTTGATAGTCCAGTAGAACAAATACCCGAGCCTCACGGTGTAGAATCTAGGCCATTTATAGTCAGAGATGTTGCATTTCCATTATTATTTGTAGTTCAAGGCAAACCTCGTGGGACCTATTATGTCATCTCTGGGCTGTTCCTCCTGCATTTGCTGTCAGCAGCATGAACTGTGCTGCTGTTAAGTTGTCTGCACTTAACAATATGGGCTCAGGCCTCAGTGCCCACCACCAAGAAGTCCCAGTGATGCTTACAAAAGAATGGGCATGTACCAGGTACTGTGGCACATGCCTATAATCCCAGTACTTGGGAGGCTGAGACAAGAGGATCACAGATTCCAGGCCAGCATCAGCAACAGAAGAAGAGACATAGGATTCAGAGTAACAACACATAAAACCATCCTTCTTATTAGAAATTATAAAACACAAGTCAGAGAAAGATACAACCTAAAGAATATTATATTGTTTACTGTTAACACTTCAACAAGTTTATTTCTGCTCCTTTCTTGCATGTATGGGCTGTGGGTCTTTTATTTTCATTTCCTAATTTTAGTTGGTCAGCTTCCTCTTTCCTATCAGTGTGCCTCCTCATTGGAGAACTGTCTGAACTGCTCTTCACAACTCTAGTCTCCAGGGCCACCCAGCCTGTCTCAGAATCCAGATCTCATCCCCAGGATCTTGTTCCTCTGTGAGGCAGTTTCCCCACCAAGCCACTCCCTGTACATACTTTGTTCTTGAAGCTTTTTGCTCCTGTGTTCCATATTCTTAATACAGTTGTGTCATGTCTCTTTTAATCAAGGTCCTCACGCTGAGTCCGGTGAATGGTCGCAAGTGCCAAATTGTGCTACAAAATGAAGTGATGCTTTATTCAAAGTTAGTCACCATTTCTGCGTAAATTAAAATCTGCCTAGAATTTCATTGAAGGTTTTTGTTTGTTATCATTATTTTCCTCCTTAAGGAGATTATATGGTAATCTTACAGATCCTGCCACCTCCTGAGATAATCAGTAGGACTTTCTGTGGTATCTGCCTTCCTTTAGGGACTGGAAGCCTGTGGTCATGAAAGAGAAATAAAGCGGAACTCACTGGTCCATAAAAGACTTTAGTCACACCATATAGTCGCCAACCAATAGGAAGAGATGTGCTAATGAAAATAACAAATGCTTGTAGAGAAGACTAGATGACTGGCCCAAATATTGTCACTGCTGTAAAGAAAATTCTAATCCAGATTTATCAATCCACTTTGGCCCAGGTCTCTGTACTAACACTCTTTAGAGAAAAAGAGAACAGAGGAAAAAAACAGCACAGGGATATAAGAAACAATCCTTGCTTAATGTTTAAACGTCAAGCTGTTATCTAGCTGTGGATGTAATTTGTATTTCACAAGTTCCCTCTTTTAGCTGATAACTTATAGCATTTGGCAGATCTATGCTCAAAAATTCACAAATTAATTCTCATCTAATGAATCATCATTCTCTTTCACTTGAGGAAAATTAAACATGAGCTAATTAAATGGTCTTCTGGAGGTGAAATTATCTGATAGTGTTAACCTACATTTGACCTGCCGTGGATGGCGTATAAAGACACTCAGCAAAATCAATGCATTATTTTAGGTGTTGAGTTATGCTGTTGTGGCTTGCTGTAATTATAAGGGGGATTTTTTTATTTATTTACAACACATAATTTTAGAAGGCTTCCAGATATCACATCTCATTGTTTCCCCTTTTATGAGATGCAAAGATATTGCCACCATCCAATTACATTGGCTCGCAAGCTTTACACCTGCTATGATTTAATTACATTTTTGTTCACCCAAACATTTATGCCTTCGCGTGTGTTTTCAAATCATTCTCGCTCTGGTGGCAATTTCCCAATGTGGCTGTGGGAGAAAATGGCCTTTGAAATGGTGCTTTCTCTGTAGTTCTTAAGAAAGGAAGGCAGCACATGAAGAAGAACCTCAGAAGATGAGGGCCAGGCTTGAAGCACGATTTCATTAATACTGGATGGCAGAAAAGGAGCCAAGTCCCAGATAATGAGGAAGGAGTTGCAATTTTTTTAAAGCTATCTGGTGACAGGGAAAACAAAAATGACATTCAGCTGACGAATGAGCGGAGTTTGACCTAGCCTTTTGACCCTTGACAATCAATCTTACCTGCTACTTCATAAAGAATTATGGCGCTGCCACTCACATTTGACTCTGTATTTTTACTATTCCCTTTACCTTTTTTTTTAATACATGGTCCAAGAAGATAAATGTTTATGTTGGATATAGCAGAGAGGAGGAAATATGGGATACTCAGAAAGGGGGAGGGGGCTGAGAAAGAGAGGTGAGAGCAACAAGACCAACAGCCATAAAATGGTTTATACATGCAATTCAGAATTGTCAGAGATATTTTTTATGTGGCTGACCAAAATAGCAACTGGATATAACAGATGACCCTACACACCTTCCACCCTGCGGTGGGCTGGATGTGAAATCCGGGAGTGAAGGTGAGAACCGAGCCCACCTTCCTCTGCTTCCCACCCCAAAATGCATACAATGAATTTTGATGACTCCATTCCCAGTCCAAGAGCTCTGATTACGGCATGCCCAGGAAGGGTCTCGGTGCCATCATTCCAGGAAAGAAAGGGCAGGGAGTCCAGGCCACCGAGCTGTTTTCCTTATCTGTTCAAGGCACTGACGCAAACACTAAACACTTTGTGCTTGGTCCACCTTTGTGTCCAGCGAGAAAGCATAAATCAACAGGGGTGAGAGTGGCTCGCTGGGGAGCTGGAGGGAACACCTCAGGAATAAGAGATAAGGTCCTCCCCAGCATCGGGATGCTTTGTTTTTATATATAATTTGACGCAGTTTGTCTTGAAACACTAAAACCCAGGCTAGTCAGCAAGAGCAACTTTATGGAGCTCTCCTGGTGTGTAAGTTGACCGTGGGGAGTTTTCGTTGCCTTTATAGAGTCGAGATCCTTTTTCATGACTGTACTGGAGATTTCAGCAAAAACTCAGTCTCCTACAAACGGAATGCAATTTTCTGACCATTTAATCCATCCTGGATCGCTGGGAACGTAAAACTATTTTCCTCATCTAGCCTGAAATGAGAGAATCGGGGTGGAGTGGCTGGGGGATGGATAGAATCATACAATGGGTTTCAAAAACAAAAACAAAAACAAAACCTTGGAGTGGGCCGCTCAAATCAGCCCTTTCTGGAACACATTTCCAAACCTGAAGGCGCTCTGGCTGCCTCTGTCTTACCAAAGAGAGGAAGCAGCCAGGCAAATAAAAAGAACCCCCAGTACTGTGTGCAAAGCCACCAATCTACCTCCGACACCTTTCTGGGGAAGCGGGGATTAAACTTTGCTTTTAGCCGCTTCACAGACCTAGTGGTTGTGAGTGTCCCTGCCCACTCCTTACTGTGCCAGGTGCCTCTCTGCGGCCAGTCAGCTGGCTTCTGAGACACCGCCCTCCCTCCCCTCGGCATGGACTCCGTTACTTCCAGAATTACAGGGCTGACAAGCCATTTATGAGGTGTTTCTGGGCTGTGTGTTCGTAAAGAATCTCCCCTCAAAATAGGGCGAGCTCGTTAATGGAGGAAGTGAGGTCAGTATGCTTCTGACAGTCCTAACAAGATGACAGAATTTATGAAGCGCTGCGGTGGAAAGATGTAGTTATCTGCAGTCTATTCATATAATAAGGCCACTCGGGGCCGGTCGTTGCTCCCCTTGAATTTGTTTTCCTCCCCTCAATCCTTTTTGTTGTCTGGCTCCTCTGGCTTCCCTTCCTGATCCACACAGAACCACTATCACTTTGGACCCCCTGTTAGCTGAGGCAAAAGGGCCTGGGTCCTCCTAAGGACCAGCGTGCCCGCCCTCCAGGCTGTGTGACCATAGTAAAAAGGGAGAGTTGAGTGACCCAAGGCCCTGGGTTAATTCCGTGTGAGCTCTACATGTGGTATCATATTGGTAGCGTCCAAGACCAAATTGAAATTTCCAACTCAAAAAGAGAAGTTTGCTATGGTTTCTCCCTCAAGTCCCGTGTCCTTGTCGTTATGATGAATGGTGGCATCGCTTTCTCCATGGTTCTGTGAAGTAGGGTGAATGTATCGTCCCTGAGGAAACTGAGAGGTGTGAAACCATCGTGGCCTGAGTGGTCAGAGAAGGCCTGATGGGCCGGGCAGCGTGGATTTGAAAAGCGAAAAGGAAGAAGCTAAGCCAATTTGGGGTACTAAGATTAGGTGACAATTGGCTAATAGCATTTGTTATTTGTACAAATGAGAACAAGCTACATGAATTCATAATAGGAAATAAAATGGTGACTGGACTTAAGTGATAGGGTTCAGGGCTAATGAGATCATTTCACTGGGAGAATTGTCCATTGAGAAATCCACAGGCACGTGGTGGCAGCTGGCTCAGGTTTTACTCTCACTCAATATTCATCATCAACTAGAAGTATTAAAAGTGAGTTTTCAGCCAGGCGTGGTGGCACATGCTTGTAATCCCAGTACTTTGGGAGGCGGAGACCGGAGGATCTGGGTTCGTGGCCAGCCTCAGCTCTCTCTCTCTCTTTCTCTCTCCCTGTCTCTGTCTCTCTACTTAGTGAGGCCCTCTGCAACTTCGTGAGACCCGGTTTCAAAATAAAGTATAAAAAATAGGGCCGGGGGTGTGGCACAGAGGTAGAACTCCCCTGGGCTCAATCCCCAGTACTGCAAAAAAAAAAAGTGGGTTTTCCCAGCCAAGTGGTTAACAAGACGCAATATGTATAATTTTTTCTGGTAATGGTACAGTTGTCCCTTGGTAGAGACCAAAATCCACAGGTGCACAATTCTCTTACATAAAATGGCATAGTATTTGCATATTACCTCCTTAGACCCTCCAGTATACTTTAAATCATTTCAAGATGACTGGTAATACCTAATACAATGTAAATGCTATGTAAGTAGTTGTTTTACTGTATTTTTAGGGAATAATAGCAAGAAAAGAGTATTCATACATATTCCATACAGATGCATTTTTCAGAAGTATTTTCCATCTTTGGTTGGTTGAATCTGAGGATGCAGAACCCACTGATACAGAAGGAAGACAGTACATCACAATTCACTAGGGAAAGGGAACATTTATAAAGTTTAACCCAGGGCTGGAGGTATAGCTCAGTGGTGGGGCACTTGAGTATGCCCAAAGCCCTGGGTTTGATCCCTAGCACCACAAAACAGTTAACACAAATCAGCAAAAAAATTAAAAACAAACAAATAAAACCCACACCTCTCTTTCCTCTGCCTATCTAGACCCAAAGAGCTATGAAGTGGCAATTGGTCAAAAACTGTGGTGTCTGACCAAAAAGCAAAGTTAATCGCTCTTTGTTTGACAAAAACAGAACCCATCTTGCCTTTGAATCTTACAAACTAAAAATGTTGCTTGGCCAGTTACTACACTATCAGGGTTCACCAAATGCATGCCGATCCACTCCAGAACTCAAGAAAAAGACAGCTGGTCTCTTAAAGGCAGGTCACCAAGAGACTGCAGGACCTGTACCACTTCCAGGTGATATTTATCCAGCCTGATTTTGTGAGGGCTGTGCCATCTGACCTCCTCTTTCAAGGCTGACTTGTATTTGAGCCCAGGAAAGACCTCTTCTAGGATACTTTCTGGGTTGGGCAAGTGAACAAGGAGAACATCTCAGAGTCAGGTCTAAGAGGGCAGGTAGGGTCTGGGGCGCATGACCCTTCAGTCTGGTGGGTGAAGCAGGACATTCCACAGCACCTGGTAGATTCTGAGAAACAGATTATGAAAGAGTTCTCATCTGTGGGTCATGCTACAAACTACTGTAAGATCCAAAGACTCCGTTTATGAGTTTACATTCTTGTGTCCTAAGCAAGATCATTTTAAATGTTTTCTTTTCTGCAAATATTTAGTCCAAGTTGTCTTTTGCACAGTGTTAGTACAGGGTACATTTACCAGAATCCTGAACTGAAAACCTACAGTGTGTTTGAATTCAAGAAGCCACACAGGGAAGTTAAGTCCTCACTGCTTTCTTGGGACTCATGGGAGAACTGTGAAGTGGCAAGAAGAAAGTGGATACGTGGAATAGTACCGGCCCAATACTTACAGACCCGCACACAAACCTGTGTGCCAGTGTGTTTGATTCTAACAGGAAGGCTGAGTACTATTTAAAATGATCCCCTACACCCTTTGTGCTAAATTGTCTAAAACACATCCATTAGAAATTTCTTCTCACACATTAGTAAGCATATTCTTGTAAAACACAAGCAACTCAGGAGAAACAACTGAATTTCATTTTATATCAACAAGATGTTCCAGACTATAGACTAAACCAGAAGATATAAAGAGGGATCTTGGTCTCTGTCTCTGTAGGGCTGCATCTTACTGCCATCAGCCCTTCATACTTTAGTGGGAAATTAACTAGAAGACTGGTACCCTCACATCTTAAGTTCAGTTAATTTATCACATACATGTCTTCTGTAATAGCTTAATGAGAATAAGATCACATCACAGATTTAAAGAAATAGAAAGCTAAAGGTACTTAAGCTTACAATGTTTAGTTTAGTCATTTCAGAGTGGAGCCCAGTTTTCCCACATCAATTCCTGCTATGCATTCTCTGGATTTTATCTTGGTCCAAATAAAGAAAATAGAATTATTTGGGGCTCATTAATTATGAGAAATCTAAGCTCAATCATTTTCCTTACTATTTTCCCTATCAAACAAATTTTAAATCTTAATTTTTGCCTCTCCTACTAAATGCCCTTGAAAGCAAGATACCATGTCTTACCCATTAATGTATCCCTGATACACATGTTTTCCATGTACAGTATTTAAATAAGCTACCATCCTCTCTCTTCTTCCCCTCTCCAAATCTGATCTATTTTCCACATTGCAATCAGACCGATGCCCTCACAATGCAAACTTACGCGTGCTGTGTCCCCATAACTCTTAGGATCAAATCCAAAATCCCTAAACACCACTTCCAGGCCTCCTTTTGCAGTTATCCTGACCCCTCCCACTTTGGTCTTCTCAGATCTTGCTCCCTCTATCTGGGATGCCACCCCCTACACCCCTCAATGTCATAGAATCATCTCGGGGAGGCGATGCGCCACTCCTGCCTGTGCCACTCCAGAGAGGCACAAGGTGTAATTCTGGGTTCCTGTGTGTGACTATGGGACTAATAAGTTTTCCCTTGACTCTTAGCTCGGTGACAAAAGGCTCTATGCCTGCTTTTGTTCACCACTATATCCCTAGTACCTGGCCCATGTCTGTCAATGAATGAATGAATGAACAATTGAACTAATGAATCGGTTTAGCTGCTTAATAAAAGCTCAGCAAATTGATCTCATTGAAGAACACAAAAGTTTTTAACACTAACATGTGTAGAAACCCAAAAGCATTAGAATGATATGCATAGCCCAGAGAGCTTTTGAGTCTAAAACAATTTTGAAAACCTATGTCTAAGCCTATGCCTGGAAGAGAAAAGAGCAGTAATTAAGAAGAACAAATCATTAGAGTAAAACCTCCAGTAGAAATCCTGCTTACATTGTATTCTTGAGTATTAGTGCT
Organism: Glis glis; assembly: GCA_004027185.1. Taxonomy (NCBI): domain Eukaryota; kingdom Metazoa; phylum Chordata; class Mammalia; order Rodentia; family Gliridae; genus Glis; species Glis glis. The sequence goes on from PVJS01004569.1 coordinate 38,486, forward strand.
TAATTATTTTAACAGGGGGTTCCCTCACCCAACATACACATTCCTTGCCTAGACTGAATCTGACATGCCTGAGGGAATCTAGAACTTTACACCATGAGACTATAACCATCACTAGTTTGCTATTGCATTTCACTTTCACTGTAAGACAAAAATCACTTGAAATGTGTGTTGTTAATGATCACATGGGATGCTCTATTATAACAATTTATTTTTCATTCTTACCAAAAGTTTGTTAAATGGTTCAACTTAGGGTTTTTTTTTTTTTTTGCTTTATGATAGTGTGAAAATGATACATATTCATTAGAAGTCATACTTAACCTTCTGATTTTGAAGCCTGGCGAAGTGGTCCACACCTGTCATCCCAGGACTTGGGAGGCTGAGACAGGAGGATAGCAGGTTCATGGCCAGCCTCAGCAACTTAGTGAGACCCTGTTTCAAAATAAAATAGGGTTAGGGATATAGCTCAGAGGTAGAATGCCCCTGGGTTCAATACCCAGTAACACACACACACACACACACACACACACACACACACACACACACACCTGATTTTGGATCTAGTGCTATGCCATATGAGCCTCTGGGGGGATGCTGGGCAGCAGCGCCCAATCACAGCTCCCAGTCAGCCCCCACGATTACGAGAAGCAACCAACATGCTACAGTGTGCTGTGTTGCTGCACTGTGAGGCTCACTAGGTTAGGTATACAGAATTATGGTATTTTCAACTTACGATGGGCTTCTTGGGTCATGACCACATCCTTAGCAGAAGAGCATCTGTCAGGTTTTGCCTTAGATCAGTCTCTTATCTGACTTTTACCAGAACCAGAAAGAGGGAAGATGAGAAGTCCCTTGCATTAACACATAAAATCATGGTCTGAATTTGTTTGCAAGACCATTGGGAGATACATTTCTTCCTTCTTAAGTCAGACAAATAAAACTATGTCCACAAAACAGGTACAAGGCTGGAAGGGCCCCATCTGTGAGGGGTGGGATCTAGCATAGCCAAATTACCCCCCCACACACACACATACCTGCTTTCTGAGTCTGGCCTGTCAGGGACCTTGCAATTTAATTTTCAATCACCGACTTCACATATTTTTTTTCATCTTTTTGAATAACCAAACTACTTTATCTGCTGAGCCTTTTGGCTACTATGATGTATTTCATCTGTGTTATAAAGATCTATTTGGCTCTACTTAGAGAAGAAGTCCAAATAATTAATAAACCCAATTCCCTGAATTGTGCCCACAGCATTTGATACTGCCGAAAGACTCTGAAATATACAAAACAAAAACAGTGAGAAGTATGTCAATTTCACAGCAGGGAGCAGCAGAAAACTACTGCTAAATAGGTAATGAGGGCCTCAATTCTTTCAGGTTTGACCTTGGCTGCATTCATCATTGAAAGTTGAAATCTAAAAGTCATGAGAATTAAATAAGGGGCATTTGCTTAAAGACTAAGCAATGCTCAGAGGTTCCCTGTTTTACTGGCGCTTCACTATTTCTGTATGTGGGTCCCCATTCAACTCCAAAAGGGCCTTTGCTGATGTCAAGGTCCCTCAGGCAGGAAAGGCTCTGGCGGATTCTCAGCAAGGGAAGCGAGGCACCGCGGCTTGATTAACTTAGCACGCGGGCATTTGCCCTAGGCGCCTTCCTTCAGGCCGTGCTTTTTGCTGCCAGACAGCTGCTTGGTTCTTTCATGCCCCCAGCCTGGAGACAGAGCCTCCTTCCCACATGCAGCCTGCCTGCCTCTTCCAGCAGCCCCAAGGAGGCCTCTCTGCCTTTGGACTGGAAAGCCAAAGCGCTCCTTTCCCTCTCAAAGGCAAGCCAAGCTCTGGGAGCACCTGGGGCCCGCCATGCTTCCCAATAAGCAATGGCATCACTAGACTCCCAGCTCCCCCCCCACACACACACCTTTTTTTGGGGAACAGAGTCTTGCTAAGTTGCTGGGGGTCTTGCTAAGTTGCTGAGGCTGGCCTGGAACCTATGATCCTCCTATCTCAACCTCCCAAGTGCTGGGATTTCAGGTGTGCGCCACCATGCCCAACTTGATTTTATAAAACTTTAGAGCTTCTACATGGCTCAACTAAACAGCATAATAAATCACTGGAAGTAAAGTAGAGTTCAGAATTCAATGAAGTGTGGAATAGAAACATCACAAATAATAGGGTGCATACCAAAAACCCAGAGACCAGGGAAGGAACGGAAAGCTGGTAGAAGAATGACAAGGAGCTTAGGAAGGTGCTTCAAAGTGTTGCATGCCTCAAGAGGAATGTGACAAGCTGGGAAGGGGCCTGATGACTATCCCAGTCCTCCTGGCAGGTGACAAAATGCTGGAGCTGGGGGACAGCCACCATCTTTGATCCTCACTTGCCTTCTGTATTAGTTTCCTAGAGCTGCTATAACAAGTACTGCAGATAGGGTGGCTTATACCACAGAAATGCATTGTCCCACTGTGATAAAGACCAGAAGGACAAAATCAGGTGCCAGCAGACTTGGTTCAGAGTTGGAAGGATCCATTGCAGGCCTCTCTCCTGGGCTTAAAGATGACCATTTTCTTCCTGTGTATTCACATCATCTTTCCTCTGCGGCTGTGTCCACTCTGATGATAACACTGGTCATATTGGATTAGGGTCCACCTTGAAGACCTCAGTTTAATTTAATGTCCTTTGTCAAGACCCTATCTCCAAATATAGCCAAATTCAGAGGGGGGAAAGGAGGAGTTAGGACATCAACAGATGATTTTGGGAAATGCCACAATTTAGTCCATAACAACTTTACTGGACAACTCATCACCATGTTTGAAAAGTCATTTTCCTCAGAATGTTGTTTTTAATTTCATAGGTCATAGGGAGAAATTGTACCCTGTTTGTATTATGACAAAATGCTATAGAGTAATTTTGCCTTCCTTATTCTTAGGCTCTTTACATTGCAGAAGGCCACCCAGATGTTCTAAAGTGATTTTCACTGTCCATTTAATGGTTCTGTGGCTCCTTTTCCTGGCTGTCCTGTGAAATTAGAAGTGACACATTTCTAGAAGTTTGGGGTTTATTGATTTCAGGGTCTTCCAGCATCGTGAAGGAATGATGGAATCCTTCTCAGTGCCCCTTGTAAATCATGGCATCCAAAACTGAACGCAATCTCCCCCAGTAGGATCTGCCAGCCTGCGTGCAGGTGGATTTTACAGCCTTTGTTCCTGGCTCTGTTCTTTCATCGATCGCATCAGCTTTGGCCAACCCTGTCGTTCTGTTGATTCTATTGTTGCTCATTGTCATCAGAACCTGCAAGGCTTTTTACTATGACCTGCTGTTACTCATGGATGCCTACCCTGGTAGTTCCGCAGAGGCACTTTGTGTGCATGTGCAGGTGTGTGTGTGTGTGTGTGTGTGTGTGTGTGTGTGTGTGTACGCTCAAATGCACATGTGTGCCTGTGTGTGTTAAACCACAGCATCAGTTGCTAACTGTTCTTCCTTATCCTTTATTTTATCGGGCTGGTTGCATTGTCCCAGGTGGTGATGAGCTTGTCGCACCCTCATTCTGTCGGTCATTGCCTTGCCAGCAATTCCAGTCACTAATCGAAGTGTTAAATAGGAAAGGACCACGGATTGTGGTGGTGCATCAGAGAGCTCTATGTAGGCTGACACTGCCCCATTAAAAAGTCCTCTGGGTTTGCTTGCTCAGCAGTTTGCGAACTTTATGAAGCCACCAGTAGCCTACATTTCTGGTACCTTATTCAAATGGATGTATGAGATGTTGACTCTTATACCTAAGTTCAAATAAAAACAGTAATTTGTTCCCCCAAATCTACAAAGCTAAAAAGTTTCTAGGGGAAAAAATATTATTCCAATTAGTTTGCTCATGGTTAATGTGTACCAGCTCTGTTATAAAGTTTTCCCCCTTTTAAGCAGCTATAAACCACTTATTTAATACATAAGCTGCACATTATACACGAGAATAAAGTTAATTTCTCCAGTTGATTGTTTTCAGAAACCATCTTCTTACCCCTTTTGAAAATTTTCACATTTTCTCAATTACCCAATCCATTCTGCTATGCAAATTCAAAAGTTAGAAGACAAGTTTTATCCAATAAGCTATGAACTAGAATAACTAAAGACTCTCAATAGAAGAGGGTAAAAGACTACAGAGTGGATCTGTCCCAAGCCAGGAATAAAGATAAAAAAAGAGGGACCCAGTATCAAAAATGCAGGCCTTTAGGGCTACATTTATTTATTCCACATTCCATGTTCTTGTGTGTTTTGTTCCAAAGACTGAATATTTAGGTAAAGTGTTCATTTGAAGATTAATAGAGTGGAAAAGGAGGAACGGAACTTTTAGGCACCCACCTTTGTACCACTGAATTTAATACAGACAATCCCCGACTTACAATGGTTTGACTTATAATTTTCCACTTCACAATGGTGCAAAAGCGATACAAAAAGCCATACTTCAGATTTTGAATTTTGCCCTTTTCCTGGGCTAGCAATGTGCAGTAAATGCCTTTTTTTTTTTTTTTTTTTTTTTTTTTTTGGTGCTGGGGATTGAACCTAAGGGTGTTCTACCTCCAAGCTACACATCCAGCCGTACAGCTGCCCTCTTATATGCTGGGCTGTGGCAGCAAGCCGCAGCTCCCTGTCAGCCATGTGATCACCAGGGGAAATGAGACTATTCAGTGTACTGTGTTGCCAGCTTGGATACCCATGTTCAATAAATAACACAAGATCTTTAACACTTTTTTTTATATGTTTTGAGTTACATGGCTTTGCATAACTATAGGCTAATGTAAGTCTTCTGAGGCTATTTAAGGCCCAGACTAGATGATGCTACTATGTTCAGTAGGTTGGATTATTAAATGCATTTATGACTCACAGTATTTTCAGTTTAACAACGGGTGTATTAGGTTGTAGCTCCATCATAAGTGGAAGAGCATCTGTACTTGACTATGCTACCTGGGCACTGCTTCTTCCCTGTGTTTTTATGGGTCTCAAAAAGTTATGAGTTCCTTGAGGGCAGAGGCTGTGTCCTCCTGTTCTTTGGGAGTGCCACAGTGATTAGCACAGCAAAAGATTTATGGAATTTCAATAAGCACCAGTTGTCTTGACTTGAAAGAAACAATCAGTGAAAGCCAAGAACCAGGAGTAAAATCAAAATCACGATTTGCTTTGGAGCTTGGGCATCTCTCATAGAGCCATTTACAGTCTGAACACATTAATTTTTTTAGTGTTTGTAGAACTAAACACATAGCAGTCATGCTATAATTACTGAGTGATGAGTGACTGAATGTCAGAGACCTCGATGTGGGTTCTATCTAGTCCAGTGATTGTCAGACTTAACTTGTATCAGAATCACTTGGAGGACCTTTGAAAACATAGATTGCTGGGTCACACCCAGAGTTTTCTATCAAATGGTCCAGGGTGAGGCCTGCCTGAAATTTGCATTTCTAACGAGTTCCTAAGTGCTGCTGCTGCTGCTGCTGCTGCTGCTGCTACTGGAAGGGGACGTTCTTGGAGAATCAGTTCTTGCATATGTAGCTATTAGGGCACAGACACTACTTTTACTACAATATTCTGCTTTATATTGTATATTCCTCTATTTGGTTATTATATATATATACATATATGTATGTGTGTGTATATATATATATATATATATATATTATATAATATATATTAGTGTGTGTGTGTGTGTGTGTGTGCATGCGCGTGCATGCTATATGATACTGGGTACTGGGGATTGAACCTAGGGGTGTTCTACTTCTGAGCTCTACCTCCAGTCCCCCCTTTTTTGTGGTACTGGGGACTGAACCCAGGGGCATTCTGCCTCTGAGCTCTACCCACAGCCCTATTTTATTTTTCATTTTGAAACAGGGTCTCATTGAGTTGTGAAGGGCCTCATGAGGTTGTTGAGGCTGGCCACAAACCTGTGATCATCCTGTCTCAGCCTAGGATTACAGGCGTGTGCCACCACACCCAGCTCATCCTCTATATGTTGATAGTATTCTTATCTCTGCCACTGTTGGAAGGAGCAAAAGGAGTTGATGTACACATTGAATTAGGTGGAATGATGCTCTAGAAGTTATGTTATTTTCCATTCTCTCACATAGAAGCAAAACTTCAGTACCAAATGTGACTTGTGTGATGATGATGTACACAGCACATCTAGCATGACCTGGTCCAATTGAGCCACAGACCTGGAAATCATCATGTGATTTATGTATTTGTAGGAAAGGAAAGGAGACCAGGAAAGAAGTTAAATAAATCTTAAGAAATCATCTCGTTAATTGTTGCTGGCAAAAAAAAAAAAGTGGTTAAGAAATATACCACCTTGCTCAGACCTTTATTATTTCTTTCTCTTTTTTTTGCGGTACTGGGGATTGAACACAGGGGCGTTCTACCTCCGCGCTACACCCCCAGCCCTATTTTTTTATACTTTATTTTGAAACCGGGTCTCACGAAGTTGCGGAGGGCCTCACTAAGTAGAGAGAGAGAGAGAGAGAGAGAGAGAGAGAGAGAGCGCTGAGGCTGGCCGCGAACCCAGATCCTCCGGCCTCCGCCTCCCAAGTACTGGGATTACAGGCGTGCGCTACCACCTTTATTATTTCCAAGAGCCAAGAAAGATCACAAATGAGATTAAAGTAAAGCAAAAACATTTTTATTTGGACACAAAACAGATTTGCAAATCGGGAAAACACAGGTTCAGCCAGAGACAGAATGAACATTTTACAGAGAAAGTGGGCCTGGGTGTTTTTCACAAGTAGTAGGACCTGAAGCTCAGCCCCCTTTGGGGAAGATACATAGGACTGAGGCAAGCCAGTGGTTGAAAACTGCTGTAAATCGGGTGGTTGTAAATTTTGTCCATTAAATTAAATTAAGTCCATTAAATTAAATCCATTGCAATTTCCAAGATATTAGGCAAACTGGTCATTCAGGCATTTCTCAAATCTTGTAAGCTATTGTTAGATTCCAGAAAAAATTTCCCTTCTGGCAGATTCTGCTTCTGACATGACGTCTGTGTGGAAATCTGCCCTCTGTCAGCAAATCTCTAAGGCTCAGAAAAGAATGTTCGCTCTCCTTTTGGCCATTCTGCAACTACTTTTACTTTTATTTTATTATTTCTTACCAAGATTATTATACTCAGCCCTCCCCAACTTTCACTTGAATTCTCTTCAAATTACCCCAAATGTGGTATCAATTAATTTACTAAACCACAGTCCTTATAATGTCACTCCCTACCCTCCCATCTCAAATGGGAGTAGGCATTTCTAAAAGTAAAAGCAAAAGAAATAAACCATAAAGGAAAAATCTTTAAGAATGTGAAATAAAAATGTAAAATATTCTTATGTTTAAAAACCAAAGAAACAAGAATATAAACAGAAAAATAGCTGTGACATATATGACAGACTAGGAAGTAACCTTTCATATATAAAGAAAACTTACAAATCAATAACAAAAAGAAGAACACATCACAGGAAAAAAATGAGCAAGAACAGAAAAGATAAACTTGACAAGCTACAGAAATAGTCTTTTGAATGCTTTTTAGAATCTAAATCAACATCTCTTGAGCCAATATTTGGTGGGTCTCTTGGACATCTGAACAGTCCAGTAACCATGACTGACTCCTACTGAAATTCTACTCACTAGTCTCCATATTAAAAGTACGTGTATCATGGGACCTCTCTAAAATTCTGACCCCAAATCAGAGACAGAAGATTTTCCACAATTAATTAAAAACAGGAGCAAAGAAATTAAGAAACAATCTTCAACCCACCTCTGATGGAAATATCCAATAAATAGGACCTTCTAGCATAGTAACTAAAAACCATCAAGTCTGATATAGACAGAAGATTAATAAAAAATGATGATTTGCAAGCCGAGACTACACGCAAATAGCAGCTTGTTCATTTGGGGAGTAAAACTTCCCTAAATTATTTAGTATTCAGCAGAAAATCCAAATTTCTGGAAAGTTTTACTAAATTCAGTCAGATATTTAGATTAGGTAGTAACCCCAAAAGTGATCCTGGGGCTAAAATTTCCACAGACAATGATGACGAAGATGCCTTAGTGTGATGATAAATTCTAGAAAGTAGAATCATATAGAGCATCAGTTAGCCAAAAGTTTCTCGGTTTAAAAAAGTATGTTTAAAAAGCCAAGATTTATACCTTTGGGCTAATTTTTGCACAGCTAAGCACATAGCCATATTTATAATATAATAATAATAACAATAACAAAATAATTATATGTAATATACAAATACACAAGTTAATATGCTTGATGCTAAAGTCCAGTATTCATCTTTTAGGCCAAACAATAATAATTATTACCATTGTTGAATGTTAGTGCTGAGATAAGGTCTTCAGACATATTAGTTCTTTTAATCTTCATAAAAAGTTTATTAAGAAGGTATTCTTCCATTATACTCTTAAGCTAAGGTTTAATGAAATCAAGTAAGTTGCCCCAGAGCCTATAATTAGTCATGATAATATCCCTCATTTTGCACTTGTTAGTCTATAAACAGTGACAATTCCTATCTTATTGTTTTCTAAAGTGTATTTAAACCAAAATGTGTCTAATTCAAACATGCCTTTGTTATAACTCTTAGTGAGTAAAAAAAAATCAGAATGGCAGCCTAATCTAATATTAGATTTATTAACATGTGACCAAGATAAATCAGGCTGCTCATAAATGTTCATGCCCCAATCATGATGTGGGCCAAGTGTCTGCATATTTCTTGATGTTTGTGGTTTCTATAAGTAGTTATAGTCCTCAGTCTTGAAATTTTGAGGTTTTCAGGCATCATATTTACATGTGGAGATGCCTATAGCAGGCTTTTCCCCCTGCTGTGCAATTCCAGTGAGAACACAGAAGTGTAACCTGAAGGGAAATGGTTGGCTTCAATTGGCAATATTATACCTCTTCAAAAACGTAGGGTGGTAAACAGGCCTTTGCTAATGTTCTTCAATGTGCTAAGAACATCTTGAAGCCTGATACCTTGAGTTGTCATGTATGTGATTTCCACTGAATATTTACAACAGAAAAGAGAAATGAGCTAAATTTACTCTTAGAAAGCTTCAATAGATAGTTTTCTATGTTGGAATAGAAAAGTAAATTCTTTAACCACCCAGGAACAGGACTCAATTTCCTTTTCTTTGAGAATAGTATTCATTACTATTTCTTTTTCATTTCTTTCTTTCTTTTTTTTTCTATACTTTCTTAACTGCAGGGAAAAATGTTACATTTGCAAATTTAGGCCATGAAATCCTATATATGTGAACAATATTTAAAATTTCCAGGCTACTAACAAATAGAAACCAGACTCACAAGAAAACCCAACACATTAAATCAACTAGAACTGCCAGTCTGTCAGCAGCCAATAAATTAGCATTGTTGAAAATAAAGTCATGTTTGCTTATAAAAAAAAAGCGGCTATTATTAATGAGTCTAAGATTTGACCTTTGAACAGCAGTGGTAGCAATAAACCCACAAGGGAAACAGTAGCTATCAGTCCTCAAGCATTTACCAATATCCAGAAACTACCCACAGCATTGTGTTTATTCTTCTTAACATTCTCACAGGTGGGCACCCTTAAGCTTGCTTATGAATGAGGAAACCAAGACTCAGATGGTTAAGTAATATAGCTGAGTTCACTTAACAAATATTAGAGACTTAAACCTATGTCTCCATACCCAGGCTCCCTACCACTATTACACCCTACCACTATACCACCCTACCACTATTACAGCACCACCAAAGTGCCCGTTTAGACTCTTCTGTCTGATTTTACTTTCTGGAATTTGTTACCACACTCTGGCATCCACTGTAATCACTGCCTCAAGGTTGTTAACTCTAAGATCATTTTTGGAGTTACTTCCTAATCTGAATATGTTACTCAATTCAGAAAAACCAGCCTGGAATTTAGAATGTCCTGCGAAACACCAAAAGCCTACGGACTTTCCAAATAGAAAAGGATGCTAATTTATTTGTGTTCTCAGCATGCATAAAGCACAATTTGTTATGTTAATTCTTGAACTGGGGACTTCTGTCCAAGTTGGAATTGATGGCTTCCATTCACTATGCCACAGGCCCTCTTTATTGGATGTTTCCACTCAAATTGGATTAAGAGTATCCCTTTATTTCCTCACTCTGTTTTTAATTGGCTTTACCATTATAAATTTTCTGTTCTGATTTGGAGCCAGAATTTTGGAGGAATCCATTAGAAGAGGTTCAGTGGAAATCAGTCATTGATGAGATGTTTATTCAGACATTCAAAAAAAACTCCAAATGATCATTCAAGAGATGTCCATTTGAATTCCAAACTGCCCTCAGAAGTCTGCTTCTACAGCTAATAAACACTTAAAATAATTGACAGCCAACTCTCACCTTAACAAACATCTTTTTGCTTAATCAATATTTAATAAACCAGAATATTCACTCTACAGGGGCAGGTTTGGAGTTGTAGAGCTGAAAGCTTGTGTAATTTCGGGAGCTGTCTTTAAGAAAAAGAATATAGGCCAGGCATGGTGGCGCACGCTTGTAATCCCAGTACTTTGGGAGGCGGAGACCGGAGGATCTGGGTTCGCGGCCAGTCTTAGCTCTCTCTCTCTCTCTCTCTCTCTCCCTCTGTCTCTCTCTCTCTCTCTTTCTCTCTACTTAGTGAGGCCCTCCGCAACTTTGTGAGACCCGGTTTCAAAATAAAGTATAAAAAATAGGGCCGGGGGTATAGCTTGGAGGTAGAAGGCCCCTGGGTTCAATCTCCAGTACCGCAAAAAAAATAAATAAATAAAGAATATAAACACCTATAATCCCATCACTTGGGAGGCTGAGACAGGAGGGTCAAGGTTGGTGGCCAGCTTCAGCAACTTAACGAGACCCTATTTCAAAATAAAAACTAAAAAGAGCCAGGGTATAGCTCAGAAGTAGAATGTCTCTGGGTTCAATACTCAGTACCAAAAAAAAAAAAAGAAATGAAAAGAAGAAAATATAAAATCAAGAATGCAAAATTATGTATTAAAGTTAGTATTTTTAGAATGAGGAAAAATAACAGGAAATTAAAAATGCAAAAGTTGGAAAAGCCATAAACATCACAAAATTCACCAATATTATCTCTCATACTCTGTAACATTTCCTATTTTTTTAATTAATACCTTTCAGCTGCCTCTTCATATGAAAAATAGTGTAATATCAATTTCTATAGAAATCATTGAAGGGCAATTCAGTGTTTCTTCTGTCATGGTTAATCTTTTTTTTTAGATATAGACACTTTTTAAAATTTTTCTTAAAGCTTCATTTGTAATTGGAAATGTAAAGTTTTAAGATTTTTGTCACATTTAAGAAAAATCTTTTCAAGTTACTTTCATTGTAAGAGCTGTAAGATTTGGAGTAATTTTCCACAGACTTGTTTCAACTGTTGCCTATGCTCTCCACCGAGTGTCTGCCCATGTCACCAAGATGTGTGATAGGAATACCACACAAAGTCCTTCCTACACCAAGATATCAAGCAGTAATTTAACTATAGAAGAAACTGCAAACCACATAAAGACAGCCCACTAAACCAATACTAAACATATCCCCAACTCAACATCTCCACACATGCCCAAAGCCACTCCAAGTATCACCTGAACAATGGGAAGTGTTAGAGGTGGGGACAGGGATGGGAACCAAAGTGGAAAGAGACAACAGATGCAGCCAACTGCGGTTAAAGTATCTCAGTAAGGCCTGTCATCAGGGGACATGAGCACTGAGCCTTTCCCAGAGGCTCTGAAGTGGTCTGTACCTAACCACACGCTACCTCCATGAGGTAGAGGATGCTGCTGCTTGCAAGCAGCCATTGAAAGGCATCTTCCTGTTTATTTCTCCTACACAGATAAAAACAAGGCACTCCTGGGTTATAGATGGAACAAACAGCAGAATGGGGATATGACTCCATGGTAGAGTACTTGCCTAGCATGTGAGAGGCTCTGGATTTGATCCACGGCACCACAAAGGGGGTCAAAGGTGGGGTACAACATACAGATAGAACTGAAAAGGCTCAACTGTATCTGAGCAAATTCAGGACTCTAAGATGATCTGAGGAATTTTCTTAAAGAAGCAAAACAGGACCCCACATGAGGGAGAAAATGTTACCAGGGACAAGTCTCACACTGGAAGGACCAACCTTCTCCATCTGTCCACTCCTTTCCCTCTCTTACCCCTCCAATCACTCAATAGCAGGGCAGGCTGGATAGGATGGGAAACAAAGTTTCTTGAAAAAAATGAGGGGGCCGGGCATGGTGGCGCACGCTTGTAATCCCAGTACTTGGGAGGCGGAGACCGGAGGATCTGGGTTCAGGGCCAGCCTCAGCTACTTAGTGAGGCCCTCCGCAACTTCGTGAGACCCGGTTTCAAAATAAAGTATAAAAAATAGAGCTGGGGGTGTAGCTTGGAGGTAGAATGCCCCTGGGTTCAATCCCCGGTACTGCAAAAAAAAAAAAAAAAATGAGGGAATAAATATGCTGAGGGAAATCCCCAAAGTGGCCACAGCCACCGTCTGGGACAGCCAATCCCCATGGCCATCCATAGAGATGACACAAGCAAGAAGGAGAGTGCCTCACGACAGATACTTCACACTTAAAAAAAAAATTTTTTCTTCAGGTTTGCAAACTGAAGGACATATAAAGAAAACTGAAGGGCTAGTATAATGTCAAGGTTAACATTTTAATTGCATAAAACACAGAGCAAGCCTACGCTTGTCATTTTTACAAGGTTACCTTTCCTGTACAATGGAGGCTTTTATCCAACAACTATACACGAGTTGGTGACATGACATAGAATGTGACTTCCATAAATGGAAGAGCTCAAACTCTTTTCTTCTGTACAGCTCCTCCAGAAGGCACCATCAAGTAGCTAAATTGTGGCCTTTTAAACCTTTCCTCACAGATAAGAAATGCACATATATGTGTCATTTTGTAGTTGTGAATGCACAGGGCCTAATTCTCCCATAGTACATCGAGCCCCTCCGTGCCCAGAGCTCCGTTGACTTCAAAGAGAGTTTTGCAGGTGGAATGGTAGATAAGCGGTGGAGAATTTAGCTTTTGGGTGATGTGATCACCTAACAAAAGGCTGCTGTAACCCTGCAAGAAGGCAAAGTTAAGGTTACTGTTGGACCTTAGCTCAAAATTTCCTGAATCTAGGGCAATCCAAAGTATATAGCCCCATAGCGCAATACTTCACAGTGTTTTACAATTGAGCGGAGAAAGAAAAAAGAAAAATATCTTGTAAAGAATGGGAAGCCTTTCAGATCTGTGTATTGAATCAAAATCTTTTTTAAAAATAACTTTCCAAGGTTGAAAAGTAGCTGAAGTTTCAACACATTACCCACACTTAGCAAGATAACAGCTAAGATAAGGGATATGTTCTTATTGGTTTATACACAAAGGTCTGTTCAAGATTTTATTTCATAAGACTCTGGAACACAAAGGAGGTTGTTACCCATAAACAGACTTAATAAAAGACCCATATTTTCACAACCAATTTCGAGAGAGAAATTTAAATCCTTACATGTTAGTGAAAAACATTTGTCATTGCCTTAAATGAACATGCATCTACCTTAAAACAGGCCCAAGTCTTTTTATAATTAAGAAAACACTATCCATGTCAGTTTATACCTTGTGATGCTAAAGGACAATGTTAAATCGCACGTGTGCAATATACTAGTTTTGCTCTCCTAGCCAGGTAGAAGGCAAGATTGCTGTAATCACCCGAAGCTAAACACATGGATTTGGCCAAACGAAAACTAAATGAGAACACAGGAGTCAAGAGCCACCATGAGAGAGAGTCCCAGTGGAAGTCTCCTGCCCCACCTCAGAACCATGCTCCCCCAGCTTCCTGTCTTTTCCCATCCTCTATCTAAGAGAGGACTGAGGCAAGCTGTTTAGGAAATATCTTCATCTATTTTCTGTTATTGTAACAAAATATCTAAGCCTTGGGTAATTTATAAAGAAGAGGCTGAGACCGGAGGATCAGGGTTCACGGCCAACCTCAGCTACTTAGTGAGGCCCTCCGCAACTTAGTGAGACCCGGTTTCAAAATAAAGAATAAAAAATAGGACTGGGGTGTAGCTTGGAGGTAGAATTCCCCTGGGTTCAATCCCAGTACCGCAAAAAAGAAAAAAAGAAGAAGAGGATTATTTAACTCACTGTTTTGGAGACTAAAAGTCCATGATCCAGTGGCCCATCTACCCAGCCTCTGGTGAGGGCCTCGTGGAGCTAGATGGTATCACAATGGTGGAGATGTACATGGAAGAGATCACACAGGAAAACATGAAGCAAAGCTGGTTTATAACAACCTGTTTATAATTTACCAGGACCCCATAAGAACTACATTAATCCCTTACAAGGTGACACCCAGTGATCTAACAGCCTTCCCCTGGGCCCCACCCCCTAAAGATTTCACCACCTCAATGTGGCCACACTGAGGACCAGACTTCTAACACGTGAAGCCTGGGGACTCACTCCAACCCTGTCCAGACCGCAGTAGAAGGAAAGGGGAAGAAATGAAGGAGGGCAACAAAGGCCAGGAGCTGCCTCCTTCTGCTTCCGTGGAAAGAATTTCACCCCTAACTGGGGGAGCACTTTGCAGGGGTGGTCCTGGAAAGCAGGATGCATCCTGTTTGGATTAAGTCATCCTGGTGATGATCTTTCCAAAAGGAGAGCCTGGAACGGTTTACCATGTGGCCGTCCAAGGTTCCGGTTGACCTCTTCCTCCTCCTTACTCCCCCAATTACTGAAATGCCCCTCAGAGGGGCAAACAGTCTCTGATAAGGAAAGAAAGTGGTCACAGAGAAGCCACTCACACTCTGCAGGAAAAAAGAGTCGTCATATGTTATGAATGTAGAAAGCAGCCAGGGTTCTCCTTTAAAAATGTGTGTGGAGTCTCTGATCAGAACTCCCCAATGGTTACCCATTTCTGTCTTACTCACCTGATCTTGCCCCATATTCTCCCACGACACTTATCACCACTGAACATATTACATCATATACCTACTTATTAGGCTTATCATTTACTTTCTGTCTCCTTCCATCAGAATGTAAGCTCCCACAAGGGCAGAGATCTTTGTCTGTTTTGATCTCTGATTTATCTTTAGTATCAAAAATAGTACCTGGCACTTCCTAGGTGGCCAATACATTCCTGTTGAACTAATTAGTAGATAGATGGATAAGTGATGTCACAGTATTAGACAAGATAGAAATAATGCAAGGAGCTAGATATGTAGGTGTAGGTATGGATAAAATTAGAGGAAGCGATGGCTATGGTTATAGATAAAGCCACAGGTGAAGATAGATAAAGACACATATGGCTACATGTAAAATGAAAGAATGAAGTATGCAGAAACACAATGAAGAATTTGTTCTGGAAGAAATAAAGTCCAAAAAAAGAAAAATTCATCCACAAAGGATATGAAAGAGAAAATGAAATGAATGAAAAAAGACCTCAAAGAGGTGATTCTAGCATTGAACGACATTTTTAAAGAAAGATGATTCCAAGGGCTACAGAAACACATTATAAATCAGAATAATATTAAGAAAAGATGAATAAATTAGGAATTTTGATGAACAGAATACATATTCTGAAGACAGAATTAATGGCACTGTATATCTCTATGCAGGGTACGCAGAAAAGAAACCATAGATTAAAGCAACTAGAAGGGAAAGATATTTGGAGGGCAGACATATGTGATACAACATAAACATAATTGATTTTCCAAAGAGAAACAGATGTCATAGAAATATGTGGAAGTGAAGAAAGGGCCAAATCAGCATGAAAAAAAAAAATGTGTTCCGAGGGAAAAATTAATACAGAATCCATGGTATGTGGCAAATTTTGGTACTGTTACTTAACTTTAAGGGTCATTATTCAGGCATTAAGGCATGAAAAGCAAGTTATGGAGAAAGGACAAATAATATGCTCATCATCTCCTGCTTTGCCACAGAAATACTGAAGGATGGAAGGTGGGAATGTAGATTCAATAATATTCTGAGAGAAAGAGTGACCTCAGTATGTTGTATCAAGCCAAGCCATCATCCAGGCACTGAAACCACTACTTAAAAGACGCCAGGGAACATAGCACTATTGAACATCCACTCAAACGAAGAGATGGGTGAAGAATCCTCTTCAGTCAGAGTAAAAGCCAAAATTCTTTCAATGGTTTACAAGATCCCACATCTGCTGGCTTCCCTGACCTTTCTACCCCATTCCCCATGATCTTCCTTCTTGCCCAAGGCTCTGCAGCCCAGCTCCCCTCCTTCTAGATCTCCAGGCACCCCAACTGTACTGCTGACCTTGAGCCAGTGCCTCTGCCTCTAAGGCTCTTCACCCCAGGTCTGAATGCCTTGCTTTCTCCCCTACTTGGTGGGGACTTCCTTGCTACCTTATTGTTGTCGTTGGATTTTAAATGTCCCCCAACACCTCATATGTTAAACAAGGCAGCCATGTTTGGAGGTGGGACATAGTTGCTTAGGTGAGGAAGAGTTCCTGGGGTATGTCTGGGGACAGTGTTTTCCTGGGCTGGGCCAGGCTGGGCCACTGCCACCTTTGCTCTTTGTCCCTTCTTGCTCTCTCTGGCCCCCACTACCTTGATGAGCTAAGCACAATCTTCTCTCTTTCCCTCTCTCTGCTTCCTGCCACCATGTCCTGAACTCTGCAGATGCAATCTGGCCCAACATGGTCTGAAATCTCCAAAACTGTGAGCAACTAAAATCCTTCTTCCTCTAAGTTGTGCATGTCAGGTATTTGGGCCAAAGTGGTGAGAATGCTCACTGCAACACCCATCTAGAATTCCAACACCCTCAACACCTTCTTTTTATCTTCTCTGCTTGATTTTCCTCCTTTTCAATTTTCACCACCTAATTTACTTTATTTCTAGGTATCTTATTTCTTATCTGTCTCCCTCCCAACTATAATGTAAGTTCCCTGAAGACACAAATGGTTATCAGTTTTGTCTGTTTCTTTATCCCTAGAACACTGCCTGGAACACAGCAAGCATTCAAATATTTATTGACTGAGTAAATAAATCCTCTGAGGTATAAGTCCATCACTTCCCATCCATCCCTTTAACATTTCTGACCAGAGTGAAACCAAGGTGAAGCACAGCACCCTAAGGAGTCTGAAAACCAAGTCTTGTTAGGACAATATGATGGATATTTAGCCTTTGTGTTAATTGATCCTAAATGTATTAGAAGGATTGTCCAAAAGACTTTTCAGGTAGTGCTGCAGAAATCAAAGTTGGGCATTTATAGAGAGGCAGGTTTTCAGTTTTCCAAGAAAATCATCTTACAATCGGAGCGCGAATGATGAAATCAACTTCCTCGTGAACATAGAGTGTCCCTGCCAATGGAGATTAGGAAAAAAGCTGTATATTTTCTGACAGGGGCCCTGTGTAAAAATTCCCACCATGTAAAGAGTTTAGTCCAGAGGATCCCCAAATTCTTCTGAGATGCTGTGATGCTGTGCACATCTGGAACTCTCAGTCTCCATTGTTCTATTGTGAGGGATGGTGTTTTGCAGACATTTCCATTTGAGAACTAGAACTACACCCCTGCCACAAGTCCCTGGCCACTTCACCCAGTTTTTAATTGTAGCACTCCCAGTAGGTAGGAGCTCTGCAGAGTTGGTTGACTGACTTCTCTTGAAGAGATTTACGATTCAGCAGTAATTCCAACAGGAGAAATCCATTTACTATAATCGACTAAGCAGGTCATCTCCTATTTCTTTTCAAAATTGTCATTAATATGATCTCCAGGCAATTCCCACCAGCTAGACACAGGCCTTGGTTGACATGAGATTCTTTATTTCCTGTGGTATAGATGAAAGGCATTATGAGAAGGAGCTAAAGATTCTAAAGGAAGGTGAGTCAGCCCCTAGACATTTTTGGTGAGAGGGTACATTTTCTTTGGGGAGTTATAAGAAAGAGCATGAAACAAATATTTCTTATTTGTTTGCTTTTCTACTTGGTTTTTATTATTTCCCTAGTAACCAGGTTTTGTGTGGCTATTCCTGTTCTGGAGTCTAGTTGACAAGTTATGGAATTTATAGTAGTGGTCAATGCAATAGTCAAATTTAAGACACTTATTCTTAAACTTAAAAATACTATTTGACTTAGAAGTTGGAACCTAAATTAATCATGATTTTATTTTATATCATGCATAAACTAAGCTATAGAAAAAATATTAGAGAGATATGAGATTGAAAAAAAAAGAATTGTTCCCACTAGTTCTTCTGAAATGCACCTTCTTAAACCCAAAGGGTGGCAATCAGTCCCCTGAACTTTAAAGGAGTCAACTTTTAAAAAATCTCTTAGCCATGGAACCATGACAGTGATACCCTTCCTAAAGATAGTCTGGGTAGAGCTTCGGGTGATCAAAATTAAAACATAACAAAACACCAAACCTCTGTGATCTTACGCACAATACTTCACTGTACTTCATAGCATTTCCATGACTGAGATTTATGGTAGTGTCAGTTTTAGTATCCTGTTTTATAGCCTCAGAAAGAAAGGTCTGTATTTCCCATTCAATGCTGAGTTGGAGAGAACTATGTATAGCTTCGAATTTTTGAGAGAGATTTGTTGCTCTAATTCTATAAACCTTCTGAGAGAATCTTCTTTCCACTTGTAAATGTTTTCTTAGCATTCACCATGTTAATTTTTCCAAGGAAGCTTACCGACTCTAGGGTCACTTTCCCGACCTGACTTCAGGCTGGTCATTGGCACAGGCCCCTGAAGCAGTATGTGCAAATAAACCACCGAGGTTTTTTGTAAGGGTAATAGGAAATTTAGTGTAAAACATAAGTATTCAGTGAACAATTGGTAAGCTTTTTGATTGTGTTAGTTTTTTAGGCTAATGACTCTGTGTTATGGTTTCAATCTGAAATGTCCCCCCAAAAGCCAATGTGTTGAAAGCATGGTCCCCAATGTAGGCATGGCTGGAGGAGGTGGGTCACTGGGGGTGTGGCCTTGAGAACTATATCTATCCCTGGCCCTCCCCCCCTCATCTCTGTCTCTCTTTCCCAGCTGCCATGAGTTGAGCAGCCTTCTTCTGCCACGCTTTTCTGCCATGTTTCTGCCACAGAGCCAGCCAGCCACAGACTGAGACCTCTGAAACTGTGACCCAAAATAATTTTTTCCTCCTCCAAGTTGTTCTTGTCAGGTATTTTGGTTACAGTGGTGAAAAGCTTACCAATACACTCTGTGTTGCAAAGGAAATAAATGTTCACTAGATTATGGACAATTATGCTCTCCTCCATCCTCCATTCAAGCAGCCTACTTATACCAAAGGCCACTCACCATAGCTACTGGAGCAATGCATCCCTGATATCTAGGGGAAGAGCCTTCCCTTAATTCGTCTTCATCCCATTCCCTTTTCTCCTTCAACCCCCCCCACCACCACCCATCTCATAGGTCTCCTGCTTCAGTCCAGGTTGGAGTGTCTGGTAGCAGGAATAGTGGTGGATTAGGAAAAAGGAAAGGAAAGAATTAACACTCTGTGTCATGGGTGAAATTGACCTAGGGGCTTTGTGTGCACTATTTCACTTTAGCTTTATAACATCCACGTGGAGTCATCCATTTTTCTAATTTTGTAAACAAAATGCTTTTGATTTGGTAAAATAGTTTGCACATGGTTATTTAATTCTCTTGATATTCCTGTCATGTGAGAAAAGCCTTCCAGTTAAGATCAGAAGAGTTGGTTGAGAGCAGAGTGAGGGTATCCACCTTGAATTCAAGTTCTATTTAGCACTGTGTTCTTATAATATTGAAACAATAGAAGTAATAGTAATGAGAGTAACAGCAGTAACAACTGTATAATGGAAGTAGTGGAAATCTTAGAGATAGCATGCCTCAGTCCATTGACAGAGTTCCATATTCATCTTGCTATATTTTCAATCTTCCTGCTTTAAATGCTTGACCATTCAGGTCACTAAACTTACCAATTTGAGTTTATCTGGTTGCTGGTGATCCTCTGAACACTAGAAGGGACTTAGTGTTTTATCTCCTTTCGTAACTCAAACACCAACAAAGTGTAATTGTGATCTTATTCAAAGCTGCATTTGATGCTCATCCCCACTGGATCTAGGCACTCTAATGAGAACATAGGACAACAGATGGTTAGGATCTCAAGCAAAATAGCTGAGAAATAACCTAGGAACCAAGATAGTCCCTGAGACTCCTTGAGTTCCCATCCAGAACCCACTAGTGGCAGTGTAAGTGAGACTTGCCACGGGGTACAGGGCGAATCAGGCTTGGAGACACCAAGCAGTCCACACACTTGCAAATGACACACTGCAAATGACACACTTGAAAATGACACACTGTGTCATTTTCCATTAAGACCTAGGACTTGGGAGCACAAATGCAATTTTCTGTGAACAGTCTCATTTGACAGACTTTAGGTTTCTTAATTACCCTCCTAAGTTTGGATCTTAAGACTTTCAAAGTACAGCCATACATCACTTAAGGACAGGTATTCATTATGAAAGGAGCACCCTTAGGTGATTTAATTGTGTGGACATCATAGAGTGTACTTACACAAAGTAAGATGGCTACTATGGTGATATGAGACCACCATTGTATATGCAGCCCATTGTTGACCAAAATGTCATCACAGTGCATGACTATATGCATTTCTCTCTCTCTCTCTCTCTCTCTCTCTCTCTCTCTCTCTGTGTGTGTGTGTGTGTGTGTGTGTGTGTGTGTGTGTTACTCGGCATTGAACCTAGGGGTGCTCTACCTCTGAGCTACACCCCAGACCTATTGTATTTTTTTTATTTGAAACAGGATCTCACTAAGTTGCTAAGGATCTTGCTAAGTTGCTGAGGCTTCCTTGAATCTAAAATCCTGTCTCAGTCTCTTAAGAACTGGGATGACGGATGTGCACCACAACACACGGTAACTGTATGTATTTCTAAGATGAGGCAGTACATTCCTCCATCCTATTGCACCACACCATCCTATTTGCTGTGGCTGAAAGACGAAATGTTGTTGAAATTATGCATTTCAGAATAGAACCTGGTTTCATTAAGTGCCTAATAAGAAGAGAGAGAAAAAAACTTGATGTGCATTTGCATCTTTTGGAATATCTATTCTCTTTCAATTCTTTCTCTTGAAAAGAGGCAAAACTAGAAGGGACATGCAAGCACGCCTGAGATTGCAAAGTTTCCCATTAATGTGAGGTTGTCTCAGTCTGAGAGAGAAGATTCTGATGTGCTTCCCAAAGAAGGAATGAGGAGTTCACCTTCCTTCTCATGGGATAATCAAAATGCTTTATTCCAGAGCAGGAATTGCTCTTTCTAAACACACCACCTCTGCGACAAGTCATCCTTTATACTAGAAGGAAGTAGGTGTCATCCAGTTACTTTACCAGACCTTGAATGCATTGGAGGGGAGAAAAATTTCCTGATGGATCCCCTAACTCGGTAGTATGTAAAATTGACTCCCAGTTGGCCGGACCTAGAAATCAGCTGCCTCCATGATTGACATTCACTGATGGTTTGCAAAAAGCCCGCATACACCCAGAGAGAGCTGTAGTCCTTTCTAACATCTTTCCAAAGTTACTTAGAAGTAATCCCAGTGCCTGGAACGTAGCAGGCACTCAGTGAATGCACGTTGCTTAAACAAATGAAGATATATACACAACTCAGTATTTGTGCCAATGATATTTTTCAAGTTAATAATTTATGGTCAAAAGCTGAGACATAATAAATTACCATGGGGATTTTTTCACTTACTTGTATTATCTTAGATAAATTATTTGTTCAAGAAGAAACTTCTGGGAGCCTTGCTAATTATTTAATGATATATTGTATTTACAAGAATTTTAACTATTAGATATAGAAATGCCTCTAGAATTCTAAGACAATTAAAGACTCCCCTGGATGCAAGTGGTTATTGGTTCAAGATATATCCAAAATACACAGATAAATAATCCTACCTTTTCCTCTTTGTGCACTTGAGCAAATCATTTAAGGTCTCTGGGTGTCATTTTCCTTATTTCTGAGGGGTGAGGTTGAGTTTGATGAGTTCCAAGGACCCTGCCAACTCTGGTTTTTACACATTTGGCACAATGGGAGCAGAAAAACTCTCAAATTGCAAGTTGCTGCTTCTCTGGATGGCCCTCTTGAACTCTCACTCTCCATTGTCTCTTTCTTTCCAGCCTGACTCTCCCACCAGTGTAAAACTTCTCTGTTTTGGTTTATACCATGGGTTTTCTCTCTATAAACTAACCTTACTACTGACCCATGTTTTTTAAAATACCTCCAAAGAAATACATGCTCACCTATGTCAACAATTTGCAGGCTATCTGCATACACCACCAAACTGTTTGAGTTTTGACAGTAAGAAATATGCCTGGTTCCTTGAGACATCCTAGGCACCTAGCACACACCTATGACTCTAAGAAAAGTGCTGCTCAAGTATGGACCAAGTATCCCCTGTGTCAGAAGCTTGTTTAAAGGGCGCCCTTCCTCAGCCCACTAGAGAGCAACATAAGCAAAATCAATGGAGGCAGAGGTCTGGAACCATCATTTTTACAAACCTCCTAGGTGATCACTCTGCATCCTGAAGTTCGACAGCCTCTGTAATACATAGTCAATAAATATGTGTCCAATGCCAAGTGAATGTTTCAAACGAAGGGCTTAGCTTCTCTTCTTAGAAGAAGAGACACAGAAGAAAACACAGTGCACTTAAACCAGCAGTTCTTTGTTTCATTTATTTATTCATTAATTTATTCATTTATTCATTCATTTATTCATTTATTTATTTGTGTTTGGTACTGGGGATTGAACCCAGAGGCAGTCTACATTTGAGTCACACCCCCTAGCCTTCTTTTTTATTTTTTTTTTTATTTTGAAACATGGTCTTGCTAAGTTGCTGAGGCTGGCCTCAAACCTGAGATCCTCCTGTCTCAGCCTCCCAAGTACTGGGATTACAGGTGTGTACCACCACACCCAGCAAACCAGTAGTTGTTAAGATCTGCTGCAAAGCAACCCACCTGCTCTCTTAGGAAAAGCCAAATCAATTCTCTAAGCTTATACAACCATATATTAAAGAAGTATGATTTGTCACTTTAATTCATGAGGCTGATCCTTCCCCTCCCAAATGACAACTCAAGGAGGTCCCACAACCTCCCTGGTCACTTCTAACACAAACACTGCTTTGCTATCATAAGTGGAATGTGTAGATGCCATTTATCATCAAAATTCCAACTTGATTTGAAATTCCAGCTCCCCTGACCTCCCACATCCTATATCTCAATGGAGTTGCAGGTAGAAAGCTTGCCATAGGGGAAAGGGTTGAACCCCCTCACTTTGTTCCCCACTTAAAGTTTCAGCTCCTCCTCCCCTATCTTTGGTGTATGACCATTTTGGAGGAAGGGAAAATGAGGATGTTTCTAGTTGACTGGCACTACTCTCAGCTGGCTTCGTGCTGACTGGTCTTGGAGGTATTTATTTACATTGGACTCTTTCTGGGGGATGCTTTTCTGGATTTTCGGAAACCCATCACTCCTGGCCCCTCAAATGTAGGTCTTCTGGGGTGGGTGGTGCTCTACTGTTAGATTCTCGATGCTAAGATCTGTTCATCTCTTCATGGGACTCTCTCAAACAAGGCCTCTGACGATCCACAGCAACGTTGTCTCACACACGTGGCCTGAGGAACTCTCACACAACCCTCAAGTGCCAGCCCCCAGCTGCCATCCCTCTTGAACTTCCCCCTGAGAGCATGCTTGGAGGTGGTCCCTGGGGGTGTGGCCTTGGGGACTACACATGTCCCTCACCCCTTCCCTTTGCTCTCTCTGCTTCCCACCATCATTCCCTGAAGACCTATAGCCCCAGCTCCTGCTTGACAGCCAGAATAAAGGACTATATATATGGATTGAAATCTCCAGACCCTTTCTTCCTCTAAGTGTTGTGTGTCAGGTATGGAGACCACAGCGGTGAGCATGCTGACTGCAACAGAGTACTAACACAGCACTGTCCTTTCTCAAGATGCTCCACAGCAGCAGAAGCCACAGCTCCCGGTCAGCACATGGTCAGGATGGAAACAACTCATACTCCACAGTGTACTGTGTTGCCACAGTGGTCAATAGATCACAGCAGAGAGTCAACACTTTACTATAAAATATGCTTTGTGTTAGATGATTTTGCCAAACTGTTGGCTAATGTAGGTATTCTAAGCACATTTAAGGTAGGGCTATGATGCTCATTGGGTTAGGTGTATTACCTGCATTTTTTACAAGGTATTTTTCAACTTATTATAGGTTGGTCAGGACATAACCCCATCATAAGTCAAGTAGCATCTGTATAGGATCATGATAGAGAGAAAACTGGTGGGGGGGGCATTTCAGAAATCAGAGCAAGTCATGAACAAAAGCCAAGTGTGAGCAGTGAAACCACATACAGGTAGGTCGTTCCACGGAATCTGCAGTTAAAGAGGAGAATAAAAGGAGCTAAAGCCAGGAAATGGGGTTGGGGCTAAGTCATGAAGGGTTTTAATGTGAAGAGTGCAAATATGTACTTAATTTGGAAAAGTGGGGAGACAGTGAAAAGCATTAACCAAAAGGAGATATTATTAACATATCACATTATATCATAATTGAGCATTCACCTGTCTGTTTTTCCAGATAGAAGTGAATAAAGAACAGGAAAGCAGAATGAAAGTTTAATTCATGTTTATAAGTTTAGCTTCCTGGATTTAACCTGATATGTGCTTAAAATCTGCATAGAATATGGAGGAAAGATGGATAGAAAGGAAGGGAGGAAAATAAGGAAAGGGAGAAAGAGAAGTGATGGAGAATACTTTAGGAGACAGATAGAGAAACCGGAGACTATTCCATGGGTCCAGACAATAATGGGCGTCATCATGAGGGTGCCAGTAACCAATACTTATGAGATGCTATGTTGTCATAAAACTCAAATTCTCATCTTCCTTTAAACGGCATATGTATAACCTGTTCAGGGTTGGTATTTAACGTTTTAATTGATTGGAAGAAGAAAGGATCTATAGGTATTGTTTTACCAACACTCTTTGTGAATTTGTGCTTTTGCCCGATTTCCCTTATAAGAGAGCACGCATTTGCTGATGGTGAGCGGTACAGTGTGGCCGTGGAGAGAGGAGATGGTAGGTGACCCATGGGGCCCCGGCATCCACCACCACCACTCAGCAGAGCAACACATTTATTATGCCTGGCTGACTTTCACATCCTGCTGGCCTGAAAGTACTAAAAATTGACCTTCAACTCAAACCCTCTTAATCCATAAGCTCTATTATGTTTCTCCCCAGATTGCATGGAATTTGGGTCAGCCTAGGTTGGGATGACATTTTTTACTCTTCTAAGATTAAGATTTAATCTGTGCACCTCAGACTCACCTGCGGCCCTCTTCTGTTCATCTGGATAACTTTTCTGCACTTCCCAAGCTTGTCATGTCTTCTTTGACCACATTAGATACCTATTTCATGACACTTCCCTATAGCACACTTTAAACTCCTGAGTCCTCAGGTTGTCGTTGACTCCTTTAATAACTTGGTAGTTTGAAAACAAAATTATCCTATAGAAGTTTTAGCAACTGGCTCCAGATGCATCATCATGGCTGTCTTGGCGTATATAAGTTATAAAAAAGGAATGTGGAAATTTGGCTTAAAAAAATCCGTAACATTCTTCAAAATTTATTGTAACTCCTTGCTACCCAGAGGTCACATGATTTGCACGTGGTCTCCTAGAAACTTGAGCAGTGGGTCTCTTTAATCTCGGGAATTCTCCCATGATATCTCTCCCTTTCAGGAACCAAGGCAAAGCAAGCATATGATACATATCAGGTAAGAATAAGCTAAAGTTAACAAGAAGCCAATCAAATTAAAGTCTTCTACAATGACCATTTCTAATTATTTAGTTAATATCTACTATATGCGGGATTTTGGGAGAGAAGGCAGAAAAATTTCAAGAAAACAAAAACACTTGAACTAAAAATGGTTAAGTTCCTTAGGAAGGTATTTGGCAAAAGAAGCAGCCAGGGACACATTAATTATAATGTAAGCCATAACATGATGTCCCTTCATGGGAGTGCAGGGAGTGGGGAGAGCAATTCATTCTAGCTATGAGGATTCCAGCCCTACTTTGGGAGTAGGGCTGGAATCTGGAGCTACTCAGACACAGTTCCCACAGAGAGCCACATCTCCAAACCACCTGGATGGCTTTCTAAAGGAAAGTAGATGATGCATATTTTATGGAGGCTCTCCTGATTTTTCAATTTTGCCAACCAAGTCAAACATTTTAAAGCCCTGCTTCCATAAGCGTATGAGTGAGGTGTCCCTGTCCACTGGCTGCATGCAGTCATGCACTACCAGCCTGTACCTCTGAACTGGAAGGGAGGGTTCTCAGAAGCAGTTAGGATGTGTCTGGAAAGATGGGTAAAACCGAGTGCTCTTATTCCTCAATATTGGGCTGAGCACTACCATAGAATTCTTCACGATGGGAACTATCATAGTTCCCCTTTAAAAAAAAAAGTGGGGCCAGGCATGGTAGTGCACTCTTGTAATCCCAGTACTTGGAAGACTGAGACAGGAGGATCACAGGTTCACGGCCACCTCAGCTACTTAGTGAGGCCCTCTGCAACTTAGTGAGACCCTGTTTCAAAATAAAGAATAAAAAATAGGGCTGGGAGTGTAGCTCAGAGGTAGAATGCCCCTGGGTTCAATCCCCAGTGCTGAAAAAAAAACTGGGATAAACCCATCAGTGTTTCAAAAATTTTAGTGGCAGATAGACACATGGAACATGACTTGATATTATTAGTTGATTTATAAAATGAGAGAGAAATAATGGAGAAGGCAAAAGATTAGAAGCCAGTTCGTTAGGCTTTTTTAATGACTCAAGGCATAATAAAGCTAAACCTCATTATTAAATGAAAGTGAAAAAAGAGTGATAAATATAAGCCAGGTGTGGTGGTGCACACCTGCAATTCCAGTACTTGGGAGTCTGAGACAGGAGGATTGCAGGGTCAGACCAGCCTCAGCAATTCTGCAAGCCCCTGTTTCAAAATAAAAAATAAAAAAAAGGGCTGGCAGTATAACTTGGAGGTAGAATGCCCCTGGGTTCAATTGGAAGAAAGAAAGGAAGGAAGGGAGGGAGGGAGGGAGAGAGGGAAGGAGGAAGGAAGGGGTGAGCGATAAATATAGAAACTATCTGAGAGGTAGGGTAATGCTTTTATAGCAGTCATTAACGTTGTTCACTAAATTTTTCTGGCTCTCCCCCTCTCTGGGCATTGATAGAACAATACTCCCAGGTATCCTTGTGTTTGTGTAGTGCCATGTGACTAGTGCTGGCCAATGAGTGGCCATAGAGAGTGATGGGAGTTACTTCTGGGCCAGAGTATTTCATTTCCACCCTCAGAAGCTCTCTTTCCTTTCATCCTGGCAATGTTCAAGTAGTGACTGCTTTGCCAGTGTGGACACCTAAGTGACTACACTGAGCTATAAAAAAATAAACGTTGTTGGACTGAGCCACTGTGGTTTAAGATTGCTTGTTACTAGGAGAGCCTAAGCTATCCTACTGATATATTTGTGTTTTCCTTTTTTTCATACTAAATTAGAAAAAGTAAAAATAATGCTATTTTACTTCCCATAAAAATATCATTCAGCCTGGCAAAAATCCATGAACTATTTGCAGAAAACATTTGTACCCACATAGGCGATGTGACCATATGATATCCTAGCCCTATTAATATTCCAGCATCTATTACTTCTTATTAATTTTCCCAGGATTCTTTGTCTGATGCTCTTTTTCTCCCAGTAGAGTTCATCAATATATAATTGTTTCACTAAAACAATTAGTTGCCTCCTTTTAACTTACTACATATGAAAGCCTTTAAAATGAATTATATGAATTGAATGGCTAATTTGCACATTGATACAAAATAACCAAATTACCCATGCAGTACATTCACTTTCCTACCAAAGAATTCAACTGCAGAGATGGAAAGAGAAAATAAGAATGAAAATAATAATAATATTTATGATGCAATAGGAGTACCTTTCAACACTTTACATGAGTAACATTTTGCTTCACAATTAAAAGTACAGCAAAATCTGGAAAATAAATGCAAATCTGGCAAGGGTATATTTTTAATTCTTATACCTCAGAATGCAAAAGTAGATGTAGCTTAAGGGAAGTATTATTTATCATGAAGGCCAAGCAGAGCTAGGATGCACGTGGTCCTAGAATCGTGTCTTAGATTTCTTCATCTGTAAAGTGAGAGGAAATACACACTATCTCTACTCAAAAAATAAGCAAGGACCAATGAAGTAAGATCTATAAGGCTTTTTGGCAACCCTGAAGTTGTTGTATAGGAACAAAATTGAATTGCCTGTTTAGGGAGTTTAAAGTTCAGCTTAGATAAGGAAGGTTTATGGTGATATGAGGGAAATTAAAAAGAGAAGAACATAGTCAGATTCTTAAAAGGAAATCTCTCGCTATATACTCTAGCTTCCACAGCCTTCTAAAGGAATCAGCTACCACATCTTTGTCACTTAACTTCTTTTAATCTGAACTGACAGATCACTGGAGAATAACTGTAGGGAATAATCCCCACACTGGCAGAGGGGATGGATTAAATCAACCATGAAAATAAGCACTGGCCCATGTGTCTATGGCCTAAAAGAAATTTGAGCGAACATAGTGCTGTGTTTAAGCCAGGCACGGTAGTCATTGAATTGCCTGTAATATTTTCTCCTGCAAATCTCCACTTGAAGCGAAAGGCAAATGCTGAGGCTTTCGAAGCCAGGGTGAATCTTGCTTTATCTGCTAAATTTAAAGAATTATTTTATTGTTTTATTAGCATAGGAGTATTAAATGAGCAAACTCCTTCTTTTCTCCCCATATCCATATCATTGTTTTTAGTGAATATGGCTTCTCTTCTACCTTAATAAAAGAAGTAAAAATGTTCCCAGAATAATCATGCTCAAAATGTTAACTATAATTTAAAAAATTAACCTCCAGCAAAAGGTGAATTGGCCTTCTCAGAAGAGATCACCAAGGATGTAGATAACCATTTTTCACATTTTCATGTGGGTGAGAAATAAGGGGATTGAATGGTACATGAGCACTTCTTTGATCTGCCTCCTATTTGCCACAAATGTGTTCTGTCCTTAAACTCGTATAGTATCAACACAGTGAGGCATAGACCATGATTTCTGTGAACCTCAGATCTCCCAATCAAACAAACAACTTGATTATCCACATACTGGAGAATGAACACAAAGAACTGACATCCAGGGAAAGTCCACTGTCACTGTGGTATTCTTCAGGTCTCTGCCACACTCCATGAGAGAGGATTCCAGCTATTGTGGGAGAGTGAGAATTCTCTGCTGGATAAATTTGGTCTCAACTATTGAGCAAATGGATTTCAAATCAAGGATCAATGTTTCCACCTGTAGTCTATAAATTCCTTACAAGTTACCCAAATATCAACCAAGCAACATTAAGGAACACGTAGAATTTATCCCTGGGAATTCAGTTCCAAATACACATTCAAATACTATGAGCTTTGATTAGATATTGTATCAACACCTGAGGAAGACTTTAAAATCAGCTAGAAAAGCCAGGCATGTAGTACACACCTGTAATCCCAGTACTTGGGAGGTTGAGACTGGAGGATCACAGGTTCCAAGCCAGCCTCAGCAAGTTAGTGAGACTCTCAGCCACATAGCAAGACCCTGTTTCAAAATAAAAAATAAAAAGGGGTTGGGGGTATAGCTCAGAGGTAGAATGCTCCTAGGTTCAATCCCCAATAACACCAAAAAAAAAAAAAATCTGTAGAAAAAGGCAGGAAGGAGCCAGGCGTGGTGACGCAGGCTTGTAATCCCAGTACTTTGGGAGGCGGAGACCGGAGGATCCGGGTTCGCGGCCAGCCTCAGCTCGCGCGTGCGCGCGCACGCACACACGCTCTCTCTCTCTCTCTCTCTCTCTCTTCTCTCTCTCTCTCTCTCTCTCTCTCTCTCTAC
>PVJS01004570.1:0-68509 GCA_004027185.1 Glis glis
CTGAGGCTGGCCGCGAACCCGGATCCTCCGGTCTCTGCCTCCCAAAGTACTGGGATTACAAGCGTGCGCCACCACGCCCGGCAACTTTTTGCATGTCTTTCTGCCACGTTTGCTCCACTGTGCTTTTAAAACGAAGCCTCTGCAATCCTCCTGCGTATTGAGAGACCGCTGTTGCGAGGATTAAATGGGGTAAAGGGTGAAACCCCTAGCGTAGGACCTGCCTCGTGGCAGAAGCAGGCTAGGGCTTGATCAGGCCGACAGCAACCTTCTTTGCAAAGCTGCAGACAAGCTGGCCCTCTGTTCCAGGACACTGGGAAGAGCCTTCACCCTGGAGTTCCTCTGCCATGTCTGGGGTTCCGTGTATTGAGGCAGGGCTAGGCTCTGACGTGACCCCCAGGATGTCAAGATGGGAACTCTGCAGTGACAGGCTGCAGAGGATCTCACAGACCTTTTTAAAAAAGGGTCTTTAAAGGCCACGTTGCTTATCTACATACTAGAGCCACACATCGAATCAAATCCCTGGCTCTCCACACAATCCATTTCTCGATGTTCGTTGCGTGGCTTTTGGGATGGAGCAAAGCTGTGCAGCCACTTGGAGGAGGACAGGTTTCCTGGGGCTGTTCTCATGTGAACGTCCTCTCCTTATTCCATTCCCCTTCATTCTCTTACACAAGCTGTGGTTTTACTTCCTTCTTACATTGTGTGCTGAAATGGTACTTTGTACTGAAATTTGTTTTGTGTCTACCCTATTGGTTTTGACTGGAGTTTACTTTTCATTCTCCTTTTTAAATTTTCAGGCATGATTCTTAAAAACAAAGAACTAACACAAATTTCACCACCATTGAAACAGAAAAAGATCCTACTGCCCATTTAATCAAGCAAGAGGTTTAGGGGAGCTTCATCTCTAACATTCCTCACAAGCAACTTCTTTTTTTCTCCACGACTTTGATAGCTTCGCCTAGGGTCAAAGGCCTGATCCAAGGGCCCTGTCTCCTCCCCCCAGGCCTGGGCGAGGGGCTGCATGCAGGGACCCTTTCTCCCATCCCCTCTGGTTATCCTTCTGCCATTGGTTATCACCATCCTCTTTCCCTGTTTTTTTTCTCATGTTTTCTATTTTCCTCTCATCCTCTGCTTTCTTCCCACTATTTCCCTTCCTGCAGGCTCCCATCCCCATCTGGGGCCTGGGCCTGGCCTCCTACTAAGACCCCCATGTCATTTGCCCCTGCAGATGGTATGATGAGAGTCTCCTGCTGGGCATCATGGCCATTTGGCAAAGGCATTTCCCAGTTGATGGTCGCTCAACTCAACAGCCAGGCTGCTGACTGTTGGGCAGCCTCACGGCACCAGGAGCTCAGCCTCTCCTCCCCGACTCCCACGGCGTCCTGCAGGCAAACAGTCCAATGACCAGGGATGCCCAGAGGCCAGGCAGGGTCTGCCAGTTTCTAAAGGTCAGACCTCCTTCCCCACCCAGCACCTTGTCCTTGTCAATCAATATTTGCACTGTACCCCTTCTGTTTCCCAGAATTAATTTCAAAACCTCCACACTTAGCTGGCTGTCCTGCTATTTAGCCTCTGCTGGTTTTTATTTAGATACAAGCACTCTTTCAAAACAGAGGAACAGGAAAACTGCCAAGCTCTCACCTGCAGGTCTTATCACACACACCCAGTTTATTCTGAATCACTTGGCACAAGGAAGGCTCGTCTGTTTCGGTTTTTCATTCTCTCTAGGATGCTCACTGTTTTCCTTTTGATTGCCTTGTAGTTTTGACCCTATGTCCAAAATCTGGCCTGCCGAGCTATGTGTCAGATTTGTAAATTAGATGACATCTGTTTCGCATTTTACCATCTTTAATTTTCTTTCAGGGTCTCCTCACTTGTTCATTTTCCCATTAATTGTTAGGATCAGATTTGATGTGTGTTTTAGACAAAAGCTTAGACCTTTCTTTTTGGGGGGCACTGATTAACATAGCCCGAGCTGAATGGTCACAGTGAAGGTTTTTCAGGGAAGCGATGTGGAGAGAAGCCCTAGCAACTGTCCTGAGAAGATGAGCAATTGACACACAAGACTGGCTGTCTCCATGTAATGGTTTGGATTTGGGGTGTCCGCCAGCCCTCATGGAAGTGGGGTGGCAATGTTGGAAGCAGGGCTTGGTTATAATCTCAGCAGCGGATAACTCCATTACAATGGATTTGTTTGGGTGGTGACTCAGGCTGGTAGGGTGTGGCTGGAGAAGGTGGGTCCCTTGGGGCTGCAGCCTTGGGGACTATATATGGTTCCTCCTCCCCTGAGCTCTCTCTTGCTTTCAGTCTCCATGATGTGAGGAGCAAAGCCTTGAGCTCTCCCTCTCTCTGCTTCCCACCGCCATGCCCTGAGATCCGTGGTCCCCAGCCTCACACGGACTGATCTCAAAATCTCCAAACTCTGAGTAAATAAATCTTCCTTCCTCTAAGTTACATGGTCAGTTTTTAGATTATCGCTGTGAAAATGCTAATACAGAAAATGATACTGGAGGAGTGGGATCACAGCTTTATCTAAGCCTGACCATGTGGATTGTGAGTCTTTAGGATTGTTTTGTGAGAGGAAATTGAAAGGGCCAGAATGTGGCTAGAAAGGGGGACGGTAGAGACTGTGCTCAGGAGATTCTGGAGAGCAAAGAGGACTCCATAAGGAAAATGGAGTAGAGGCCATGTGTGTTACACTCTGGCAAAGAACTTATCCACATTCTGCCTGTGTCCTAAAACTTTGTGTGAGGCCGAATTTAAAGATGATGGACTGATTAAACTGGAGGAGGAAATCTCAAAACAGCAAAATATCCAAGCTGGATTATGGATATTGATGTCTGCATTCAGCAAATTGTACACTGAATTTTGGGAGCAGAAAGTAAAGTGGAGAGACTTTATAGATTTGCAGTTTGGCCGGAAAGGGATGTGTAAAGCTGGGGACGAGAGAGATGATGTTGTGGAAGAAAGTAAAATGGCTGAAAGGAAGGAGGAAGCAGTGGCCATGATGGGGGCGGGGCCAACAATGGCCATGATGGAGGCTGCAGATGGAGTTAGGGCCAGCAGTGGCTCAGAAGGAGTTGGGGCCAGTGGCGGCCTGGATGGATGTAGGCCCAGCTGTGGTCCAGATGGAATGAGCCCTGTGCCTGTGATTGAAAAGGGCCCATCAGCAGTGATTAAAGAGGTTGTGACTACCTTTCCTGCTGGATCTTGGCACTCATGTAATGCTGGCTTTGCTAAAAAAAAGGGGGGGGGTTCATGGAGGCTTCCCCCCAGATTTCAAAGAAAGGCCTGGGACGTCAGGCAACGTGTGGCAGGGTCAGAATCCTTGCAAGCAGGCCCAAATGGGGCAATCTGTGAAGCTGTAAGAGTGAAGCCAAGGTTGCAAGAAAAACCCCTGAGATTTGGAAACCTCAGAAACATGGAACAACTGCGAGGAAAGGCTGCGAGCTGTAAGCCATGGAGCCAGGCTGGAAGAGCCAGTACGCTGCCCACTGCAATCAACCAGGCCACAGGGGTGGGGCTGCCAAGGCCCCCTGGAAATTGCTTCTCAGGCCATGTGCCCTGAATGCCAGAAGCGGAGTTGCAGGATCAAATGCTTGCCCTGCCAGATTTTGATATTGTTTTGGTCCCATTCCTTCTTTCTATGACCCTATTCCTCCCTTTGGGAATGCAACTGTTTACTCTTTGACATTGTATATTTGATACATGTAACTTGCTTTTTATTTTGATCTTCTTTTGCAGGGTCTCATAAGAGTTCACTTTGAGTCTCAGAGGAGACTGGACTTTGGGACTTTTGAGTGATGCGGGAACTGTTAAGACTTTGGGCACTCTTGGAGATGGACTAAATGTATTCTGCATTGTGAGGTGGCTGTGAGGTCTAGGGGGCCAGGGGCGGAGTCTAATGGTTTGGATTTGAAGTGTCCTCCAACCCTCACAGAAATGGGGTGGCAATGTTGGAAGTGGGGCTTGGTTGTAATCTCAGCAGTGGATAAATCCATCATAATGGATTTATCTGGGTGGTGGCCCAGGTTGGTAGGGTGTGACTGGAGAAGGTGGGTCCCTGAGACTGAAGCTTTGGGGATTTTATATGGGTTCTCCTCCCCTGAGATCTCTCTTGCTTCCAGCCTCCATGATGTGAGGAGCAAAGCCTTGAGCTCTCCCTCTCTCTGCTTCCCACCATCATGCCCTGAGATCCGTGGTCCCCAACCTCACATGGACTGAACTCAAAATCTTCAAACTGTGAGCAAATAAATCTTCCTTCCTCTAAGTTACATGGTCAGTTTTTAGATTATAGCTGTGAAAATGCTGACTGATACACCCCAATAGAGTTCTGAAGTTCCCACAGAATATAACAACCTACCACAAGGAGCTTGGCAGTGAGGGTTGAACCGAGAATATTTTGAAGGGAGAGAGGCTGAGGCTTCACCAGCATCTCCAAATGTTGCTCTTCTTGTAATGTACACTTAGTCATACCAAACGATGCCTGCCTCTGGAAAGGCCGTGCTTTCTCACATGATGGCCCAAAGACGGCCTTGCTCAAGCTGGTCATATCTTCCAGGACTCTGTTCACAACAGCACCTCTCTGGGAAACCTTTACCTATCTCAGATTTCACTGCCCTTCCTCCCATGCAGAACAGAAGTAGGTGCCAGCATCTCAGTGTTCCCCAAACCCTTGAACCCATCTGGATCAGCAGAATCTTCTACTACTGTCTAGTTATATTCTCTAATTAGGCAGTGAGCTCCTAGGGTATAAGGAACATGTTCTATCTTCTTATATATGTCTAGTTTCCTGGTACATAGGAGGCAATTATCAAGTGCTTGTGAAATAAATAAGTGCTACATGACATTATTATTTGTATTACATTCTCACCCCTTTACCACATTTTGAACACCTTTTAGAACTGCAAAGGAACACATGCTGCTGTGCTCCACCTACAGGGGTTCCCAGAACCCCCCCCTCCCGCAAACGCTCAGAATCCTGCTCACCTGCTGCTTCCGGCCTTGGCACCTTCCAGCTGTCGGGAAAGGAGCTTGGCGATGGTGATAAAACTGTTGCTCGTGCGGAAGACATCCCTGCTCTGAGGGCCCAGGATGGAGGCGAAGGCCTCGGTGATGCTCCGGATCTCCAGCAGGAGCACGTGGTGAAAGGAGTGCTCCATGTTGGCCAGCTGGCTCACCAGGTACACCAGGCAGCTCCTGGCCCTCTCCTGCCAAGGACGAGGAAGAGAAACAGCGCACAACTTGAAATGAGAGTCTCCTGACCAGCAGGTGCAGGTTCTACAGAAAGCTGTCTGAAGGAGCTAGGTAAAGCAAAGCATAGATTTCATTTGGAGCTCCTCTGGATCTGCTTCTTTGAGATTTTACATTTTTCCCCCTGATTTCCAGAAAAAATATTTTTAAAAGTAAAACATTTCCCCCAATTACTCCTTTCTTGAAAAGATGTGAATATTTTTATTAGCCTATCTTACTAGGTCAGAACCTCTCAACCCCATTATTGATCTGACCCCCTCTCCCCCTCCACATCTTTCTTCCAGCTGCAGGACTTGCTAACGCCACCTGCAGGGGGAAGGCACTGTCAACGGCCTCAGAGCGAGCCTCCACCCACCCTCGTGTCAGGATGGCCACCATCCCACCCGCATGCCAGGTTCACCTCCGTTCTATAGGGTGTTCTCATGCATTTGTTCATTCTAAGCACTTTTCAGCACAGTATAGTTTTTAAGTGCTTGGTTGAATGAGTATATTATATTATCCATCTTTAACCAAGCTCTCACAAGTAAATGAAGTAAGTTCCTTCAAAGAAATAAAGGCAATACTAATAATTCAGGCGCTTAGGCCAGGCGTGGTGACCTATGTCTATAATCCCAGTACTTGGGAGGCTGAGACAGGAGGATCGTGGGTTCTCAGCCAGCCTCAGCAGCTTAGTGAGGCCTTCAGAAACTTAGGGAGACTCTGTTTCAAAATAAAATATGAAAAAGGCTGGGAGTGTAGCTCAGAGGTAGAATGCCCCTAAGTTAAATCCCCAGTATCCCCCTCTCACACACAAACAATGCAGTCACTTGTAAAAACAAACAAACATGGATGAGGAGACACATCTCCTGTGCCTATTCAAACTCCTCATTGGCCATGTTTCAAGGTAGCATGATCTGAACTAACATGGCAAAAAGTTACCCAAAAAGAATTCAAAATTATCAAAAGACTGTTTGAGATGTAGCTTTGTGCCTAATATAAGCAATCATATATCATCAAACAATATATAGAAACTATTAAAAATGGCTTATTTCATCTTCAACTTCTCATCTAAAAGTCTTATTTTTGTGCATATTAAAAAATTTCACAATGTTAGTGAATTAGGATATATATATATATGTGTGTATATATATATATATATATAATTATAAATAAGTATGTATTGGAGGTTGATGCTCAAAATCCTTCTTCTTTTTTGTGGTACTAGTGATGAAACCCAGGGGCCTTCTACCTCCGGGCTACCCCCCCCCAGATCTATTTTATTTTTTACTTGGAAACAGGGTCTCAGTAAGTTGCTGAGAGCCTCACTAAGTTGTTGAGGCTGGCTTTGAACCTGCGATCCTCCTGTCTCAGCCTCCCAAGTACTGTGATTATAAGTGTGTGCCACCACACCCGGCTTTCAAAATCCTTCTGATAGTTGCACAGGTCTAAGGTCTAAATAATTTTTCTATTTGGAATTTCTTTTTACCCTTTGATTTAGTACTGGAAGCCTAACTTTCCTTCAAGGTACCATTCCTGTCCTGTCTCCTCCCTGAAACTGCCTCAGGGCCCCCACTATCTGGATTTTTGCTGCATTATAGACTCTTTAACAAACAAATCTTGTTCAGTGCTTGATTGCATTCCATATTTGGTTTAGTTACCTTTATTCAATAAACGAATAGGTATTGTGTGCCCCCTTTTTTTTTTGCGGTAACTGGGATTGAACGCAGGGGTGTTCTACTTTCGCGCTACGCCCCCGGCCCTATTTTTTATACTTTATTTTGAAACCGGGTCTCACGAAGTTGCAGAGGGCCTCACTAAGTAGAGAGAGAGAGAGAGAGAGAGAGAGACAGACAGACAGAGAGAGAGAGAGAGAGACAGAGAGAGAGAGAGAGAGAGAGAGAGAGAGAAAGCTGAGGCTGACCGCGAACCCGGATCCTCCAGTCTCCGCCTCCCAAAGTACTGGGATTACAAGCGTGCGCCACCACGCCCAGCTTATTGTGTGCCCTTAACATGCCTGTACTGGACTGTAGCTGACAAAGATGCATGAGGGCAGTCCTTGTTTAGGGACTCTCAACTCCCCTTTTCACTTACAATTCCATAATGGTTTTGGTGCCAGTCAAGTCTCCTAAAGAGCCTACTTCTCTTCCATCCATCATCGCCCTGACACACAAGTGAGCCTGGTGATTCTATACCCAGTGAGTGTATGTCTCAATTTGCAGATTTAAGCAAACTTGATATGCCAAAATGTGACATTACAAATGAAGTATGCAGTTGTAAAGGAATTCTGTGCTTTGTAAGAAATACCTACTATGGAACAAATTTAAGTAGTGAAGTTTCCTAGTCTTTCATACTTGATTTTCAAAGACTTCTTGTACAATCGCATGGTATGAAGCTCTTGGGGAAGTGAGATTCATCTCTCAATCAATCTTTTAATTATTTTTGAGCCCCCTTAGGACACAATAGTCTGTATGGTGTGGGATAGAAGTTTGTACTTCCATGAGTTGGGCAGCCAATTGAAGGAGACATCTGTTCAATAAAGTACAATGGTATTAGGTAACAGAAATACAGATTGTTGGAATAAATTCTTGACAGCCCATTTCATACTTGGGTTCATACAATCATCAGGTTGCAGAATGACCTTTAAATGCTCCCAACTCTAATTATTTTATTACAATATAAACACATTATTTCATGCAAGGGTTCTATGCATGAATTCATGGTATGCAGTGCATCACAGAGACATTTTCTATTTCCTATTTAATGTCAAAGGCTGGACATGGGGGTCTCTACCACATGCCAGGCACTTTCTAGAGATTATGAACTCAGCCCTGAAGAGCAAGGATGAAAATCTCTACGGTAATATAAAGCAGACAGACCATAAAATACCTACATGAAATATATGGTGTATTGGATGGAGACATATGCCTTAAAGAAAAATGGATCAGGAGGGAGACTTGGGGGGAGATGGTATTAAATAGTGTGATTAGGCACATCTCAGAGAGAAGATGACGTTTGAATTCCACAAGGTTTTAGAACTGAAATCCCATTCTCAGTGACCTTAGAAGACAATTATAGTAAAATTCCTCCTGCCAATACAGGGAGATCAGAAAATATATGAATGGGGATACTTGAGATGTGACATTTTATTTACTCTTTGTCCCACTGAGAATGTAGGTTCAAATTTCAGAATCAGATTCTTCTTTAGTATTTTAAAAATCCATTCACAAACATTTCATTTGCTCATCCAGAAAGTGCCCCTACGATTTCTCTAGGAATCTTTTTCACTGTGAGACTGAGCCGGCCCTGCCTTGGAAGTATGTCTTCCTGAGGTGAAGGTGGCTGTGGATTTGCTGAAATCAACACAACTCTGAACGATCTTCTGGCAGCCAAACTGAGCTGAAGGGAAAATTAATCACACCGCAGGAACAAGAAAAACGATAACTGCTCTGGAGCTAACATGTGAAATCCAGCCAACCTCACATCGTCTGTTCTGAAACCTTGGAGCGTGTCCACATACCTCACAGGGGTAACAGATGTGAGTTTGGATTAGAAAGTGTGATGTTAGGGCAAGAGGGGGTGTGGGGTTCTGATGTCTCTCTCGGCTCCAAGACACTTCGTCACTGGGGGCCAGTGACCGCATTTCTTCTTTCAGCTACCCCTCTGTGGGTTGGGTCAGCAGCACCTGCATGCCTTAACCGTGGGCCGCACCCTATCCCCAGTGACATAAATTCATTATTTATTATTAAAAGAATAAGAGCTGACCAACAGAGAGCAGTTAGTCCAAGTGCCAAGCCTATTCTACATGCTTTTTCGACCTTTCCCCTGTAATCCTCTTAATAATCCCATGAAGTAAGTCCTATGAGCGCTGTCATTTTATCCAGGGAAACTGAGGCACAGAGAGAAGACTAACTTGCCCAAGGTCACATATGCCTTTTTTTTTTTTGCGGTACCTGGGATTGAACGCAGGGGCTTTCTACCTCCGCGCTACGCCCCCGGCCCTATTTTTTTTTATACTTTATTTTGAAACCGGTCTCACAAACTTGCGGAGTGCCTCACTAAGGAGAGAGAGAGAGAGAGAGAGAGAGAGAGAGAGCTGAGGCTGGCCGCGAACCCGGATCCTCCAGTCTCCGCCTCCCAAAGTACTGGGATTACAAGCGTGCGCCACCACGCCCGGCTGCCTTTTCTGCCTCTGAAGCTGCACCCTGGTTGGCTATGACACCAGCTCCTCCCACAAAAAACTGGTGGTGGCACACGCCTGTAATCCCAGTACTGGAGAGGCTGAGACAGAAGGATCGCAGGGTCAAGGCCAGCGTCAGCAATTTAGCAAGACCCTGTTTCAAAATAAAGAGGGCTGGGGTGTAGCTAGCAAGTAGAATGCCCCTGGGTTCCATGCCCCCCAAACAAAACAAAACAAAACAAAACAAAACAAAACAAAACAAATCAAAACAAAACAAAAAACATCCGTGTCTCCCCCTGCACCACTGCTCTACGCATTTGTTCTATATCTCGTTCATCACCATAGGTGTATGTTGTATATAAGACACACATATGTATGTATATGCATGTAATATACACACACAGTTGTTTTTCATTTTTATGGCAGCTGTGCTCTATAAAGTCATCACACACACTGAGTTTGAGAACACTGAAGTATCGCTTCTGGGGAAACACAAGGTTAGGTTCCTGAGACCCTCTAGTCACTACATTTTTGTCAACTGGTCAGTACGCAACCTTATTTTATGTGTGTTTCTATTTGAAGTCCTCTGGTTTAATACGTATTGCTGGCTAATCATAATTGAGCACATGGCAATGTAACTGATGCCAGAAGGAAGGCAATCAGGCGGTGAGTTTCTTCCTAGGGCTCCCACACAGACCTCTTGTACTCCGGAGAGTTAGAGAGCACTTTAGCATTACACCAGGGGGCACTTTAAGCAGCAAGGTTGCCAGGAAAGTACAAAGATGAGAAAAATGTGGCACTAAGGCCGTGAAAAGAATGGACTCTTTAGATGGCGAGAAGTGGACCAGGCAGGCAGAGCATCTCCTTGTTTGGCTTTAACTGGGAAAATGTTTGGCCACTCTGTGCATGTCTGTGAATGACCACGAGGGCATCGTGGTCTTTACCTACTCACTAAAATGTCTCTGTTACTTTGGCACTGTCACTGAAATGATTGATAGATAGATAGATAGATAGATGATAGATAGATGATAGATAGATGATGCATAGATAGATAGATAGATAGATAGATAGATAGGTAGATAATAGATACAGGTGAATAGATAGGCAGACCAATTGATTGATGGATCTCAGATCTTTGTGGCTTTTATTTACAAGGAAAAAAATTTCCACATTGTGAAAACATGTCTTCCCATGAAGCCATTGGAATGATACCCAGAGAAATGCATGTTCAGCTTTACTGAGATCAGATAAAAATTTGTCTGTCTCCTGCATATTTTCCAGTTTGTCTTTCCTTCATTTCTTCAGTTCATTCTTACTGATTTTATAATGACTGGACTTGTGTCTAACTAGCAAATTACTAAATATTCACGTTCACATGACCTCTGTGTTCTACCCACATAGTAATTCTTCCGATTATAGCTGTTTTGTAGCTGTGCAGGTTAAGATCAGGGACAGACATCCACTTTTCACTTTGCGACTCAGTTGTTTACAGCATGATAAGAAATCTGTGGGTGGCACTGGCGTATGTTGAAATCCTTTTTTCTTCCTTGATTCTCCCAATAAAAGAAAATAAAAAGATGCTTGAATAATGTGGTTTTGTGTGTGTGTGTGTGTGTGTGTGTGTGTGTGTGTGTGTGTGGCACTGGGGATTGAACCCAGGGACATTCTCAGTAAAGCTGAACATGCATTTCTCTGGGTATCATTCCAATGGCTTCATAGGAAGTCATGTTTTCACAATATGGATTTTTTTTCCTTGTAAAGAAGAACCACAAAGATTTGAGATCCATCAATCAATTGGTCTGCCTTCCTATTCGCCCATATCTATCTAATATCTACCTATCATCTCTCTCTCTCTATCTCTCTCTCTATCTCTATCTCTATCCCTATTTCTCTCTCTCTCTATCTCTCTCTCATCTATCTATCATTTCAGTGACAGTGCCAAAGTAACAAAGACATTTCAGTGAGTAGGTGAATACCACGTTGCCCTCCGAGCTACACCCCCCCAGCCCTATTGTATTTTTATTTTGAATCAGGGTCTCACTAGGTTGACAAGAGTTTCACTACTTGCTGAGGCTGTCCTCGAACCTGCGATCCTCCTGTCTCAGCCTCCCAAGTACTGGGATTACAAGCGTACACCACCACGCCCAGCTTATAATGTCATTTTTAAAAAGAAAATATCATTTGGGTTGGGACAGTAAGTTATAGAACTGCTATGGTTTGTTCCCAGGGCCTCCGTGGTGGAGGTTGGTCTCCAGACCCACTGTGTCTCCCAGGTCTCTTGATAGATGAGCTAGTGACTTTTCTTATTGCTGAAGTCAGCTTTCGTTTGGTGTGCTATTGCCAAACTCATCTTCACTGACACAAATACTTCATGATGTCATCGTGAGGAATAAGGAAATATTATCTGTAAAGAGCCTGGCCAGAGCAGGTGATTAAAAATGGTAGCAGTTAATTGTATTATAAGCATTATTTTAATAGTATCTGATGATACCAGAAATATTGATGAACTAAAAGATGAGTTATTCAGTAGAGCCTGGGTGCTTTATTTTTTTATTTATTCTTTATTTTTGCTGTACTGGGGATTGAACCCAGGGGTATTCTACCTCTGAGCTACACCCCCAGCCCAATTTTTTTATTCTTTATTTTGAAACAGGGTTTCACTAAGTTGCGGAGGGTCTCACTAAGTAGCTGAGGCTGGCTGCAAACCCCGATCCTCCGGTCTCAGCCTCCCAAGTACTGGGATTACAAGTGTGTGCCACCATGCCAGGCTCCATTTTATTATAAAGATTATTGTTTTCTATGCCAGGCATGCTATTGGCACATAGTAAATACACTGTAAATGGTCAATAATTTTTTTTGGCATTAGGAAATATATGTTCCTTATGAAGGAAAATATAAAATATGTATAAGCAATGAAACAGAAGATTATCAATAACATGAAGTCTCTGGGAACACCTTCCTATCTCATTTCTCTCCCTTCAGATATCTTTCTTGCAGTGAAACCAATGTTAGATCCCAAAAGCCACTTCTAAGCAGTGCAAATCACTTTGGAAAAGGTAAATTTCTGCTTACCAAAAGTTGAGGTTCTTTGTCCTATTATACTGAAAGACTTCTGGTACCTTCTATTATATTATTTATCCAGAATTTGAGACATTAACCCTTAAAATATTCTCATTTCAAATATTCTCACTGACTGGTGGATTTAGAGCCACTTTCTTTAGAAGACACAGAACCTTAACTGAGACAGAGCCACTGACACCTGCTAGCCCTGCTCTGGTAGGTTCAACTGGCCCATCTGTGCTACTTGTCCATCTGGGCCATTTTCAGGCCTCCCTGAACCACACCCATGCTGGAGAGGTCCAGCTCTCACTTAGACATCTGCTAGCAAGAGATTAAATAGTCCTAGTGCCTAACATCTCCCTTGAAAAGAGACATGCAGTTAGGTGTTTGGCTTTTGAAGGGCTTTCTTTACTGTGTGCAGAGTAGATTTGGAAGCAAGGAGCTGGCAAAGAGGAGGGTGCTGATTGTTCAATCATCCATACCTGTGGAAGGTTTCCTTTGAATAAATATCAGCATGGACACGGTGGCCTTCAGAGGACAGGTGTCAGCCCCCTGGGAAGCCCTTCCCCCACCCCTGCATGGTGGCAGCTCAGGGTGGTCGGACACACCTCCTGAGTTTGAACCTGGCTCTG
Organism: Glis glis; assembly: GCA_004027185.1. NCBI lineage: Eukaryota > Metazoa > Chordata > Mammalia > Rodentia > Gliridae > Glis > Glis glis. The sequence continues at coordinate 13,102 of PVJS01004570.1, forward strand.
TGCTAACCAGTCATGGACCCTGGACAAGGGACTTAACCCTGCATGGCTCAGTTTACAAACCAGGTCAGTAACAGCACTTGCCTCACAGAGTGGTCCTGAGGATTCAACACATAGAAGCTGTGCCTGGCACACGGAGATGCTAAACGAATATTAGCTATTGTTGCTTAAGTGCCAAAAGCCTAAATGCACAAATATTTGAGTTACTAGAAAAACTAGAAAAAAACTGTCTCAGAAGCTATACAGTCTCTTTATTTTTCCCAGTTAATTCACTTTGTGGATTGACAATCCTGGTAATGCCCCAAACCCCGAAACGAACTCATTATGGGCGACTGTGGACCAGGGTCTTGGTAACCTGCAAAAAGGTTTTCCTGGAAGTGAAATACACTCGATAATTTACTAAGAAAGTCAGCCTCCCTGTTTTATATAATTTTATTGGTGCATTGTAGTCTTACATCATGATGTAGTTCAGAGTGATAGTGACATACATGCACACAGCACTTGGTGAGCTTCCCCCTGGCTCCCTCCCCACTCCCCGCTTCCTCATACATGACATTGAGACTGGCATTGGTATTCTCACATATGTACATAACATCAATAGAAGTGTTTCCTTTATCAATTCTCTCCCCCCGCCCTTCCCCTAGACAACCTCCCTCACTCCACTGGAGTTTCTTCTCCATTATCTAAAGTCCCTCTTGTATACCAATTTCTCTCTTGCTTCCGCATATGAGAGAAAACATATGACCCTTCACTTTCTGTGACTGGCTAATATCACTTAACATAATGTTCTCCAGGTCCATCCATTTTTCCTGGAAATGACATAATTTTGTTCTTCTTTATTGCTGAGTAGAATTCCATTGTGTGTATATCCCATAATTTTGTGATCCATTCATGTGTTGATGGACACCTAGATTGGTTCCATAATTTGGCTATTATGAATTGTGCTGCTATAAACATGGATATGCATGTATCACTATAATATTATGATTTCAGTTTCTTTCCAGCCTCCCCCCTCTTTTTTTTTGGTACTGGGGATGGAACCCAGAGGCATTCTACCTCCAAGTTATACCCCCAACCTGATTTTATTTCTTATTTGGAAACAGGGTCTCACTAAGTTGCAGAGGGTCTCGCTAAGTTGCCAAGGCTGGCTTCAAACCTGTGATTCTTCTGTCTCAGCCTCCCAAGTACTGGGATTACAAGCATGCGCCACCATGCCCGGCTTCTAGCCTCCCTTTTTAAAAATGTTAATGATCAAGTCAAAACACTAAACAATCTTGTTTTCTTGTGACCTGAGCTCAATTTTAGATCATTAACTATAGATATCTAGATTGTTTTCTCTTAGAAATCATTCACTAGTCTTTTTCTCTCTTTTCTTGTTTCTGAAGTAAAAAAAAAATTCATTATAATATTTTCAATTCTGCAAAATTTTCTGCCATTAAAGTAGGCAAGCCAGTGAGGGTCAAACTGTCCAGTGACCTATGAATTCCAAGATAATTGTGTAATTAGTAAATTTCATCCTTTAAATATGATACTACACAGACAAGGATATACTCCTTTTACCTTAAAATATCAGTATAAAATATATGCAAAATGCTTGCAAAGAAAGTAGGCATCAAATGTGAGTTTGTTATATTCAAGAGCTAAGCCAGATATGGTGGAACTTACATTTACAATCATCACATGTCTCACTGTAGTGTGTGACTTATTTTTACTATTTGAAAGTAGAAATTTATCATTTAAGGACCTAACTTTTCTCATTGAGAATTTTGTTCAATAATCACATTCTCAGGACTAAACAAATTTGATTTGGGCGGGTGTGGTGGCACACCACTGTAATCCTAGTTCTTGGGAAGCTGAGGCAGAAGGATTGCAGGTTCGAGGCCAGCCTCAGCAATGTAGCGAGGCCCTCAGCAACTCTGTTTCAAAGTAAAAATAAAGTAGGACTGGGGGTGTAGCTCAGAGTTAGAATGCCCCTGGGTTCAATCCCCAGTACCACACATACAACAACAAAACAAACAAAAGCGTTCAAAAGCTAAGAAATGATATTTTTTTTACACAGAATACTGAGAGGGCAACTGCCTGAAATCCTTTTTTTTTTCTTGCAGAACCAAGTAGAGACTAAATAAGTGAAAATCTTGTTAGTGTCTCTCTTACGTAGGTGACCCCTAATTGTGAGCAAATTTTTTTTATAGTAGCATTCCAAAAAGTCACAATATTCTATTTCTTTTATCCTTTGCTCACACCTCAATTTTTCTATGTATTATCTTGGGATAATAGAGTATATTTTCCTATCCATTCATAAATAAAAACTATATTAGAATTCAAACATATTTACATATCCTAAATGATCATTTAGTCAAATGTAAAAGAGAAGACATTTCTGCCCTTTATTATTTGTGATTATGTTTGCATGACTTTAGGAACAGTTTCTGTGGGCACATTGGAGAGTAATAAATCATGCCTAGTAAAAACTGCTGTCTGAGCAAAACAATTTAAAAAAATAAGTCCCAGCAATAAAAGTTAAGAAACAGCTGATGAAAACAGATGTATCCTTTGTTTTGTATGAACTTCAAATTTTGTAACATGGCAAAAATTATAGATGAATTGGACTCAGTTCAACTCTGTGCACTTGGCACAGGATGCTAACGCAAACCCCCACCCTTGTAGAAAAAAAGCCAACTTTTGCCTTTACAAAGTGCTTATGGCTTAGGCTTAGTTAAACATGAAACTTACCATGTCTTCCCCCCAAAAGATGTTTGAATGAAATTGATTTAGGGTTTAAAATTGCAGAGAACATGAAAGATGGCTTAACTTTATGTCCACGCTATCTGAAGCAATAATGTAGCCAAATAAATATGTCTTCATTTTGATTGATTTTTTAAAGGGCAAAAAACTGGATGTGGTCTGCCGTTATATAAATTTTTCTAATTTAAAATTATTTTTCCAAAATAGCATACAGTGTGGTCATGTTTATGTTTAAAACCCCTCAAGCCTTTCTGTTTGTGCCAAGAGTTTATTTTCCAGCATCTTTTCATTGTGGTGACCCCAAATTCTTACAAATCTTAAGCTTGGAGAAGTCTACCTAATTTGAGCTTCAAAAATAGTGTTATTTTGCAGATTGATAAAAGATTGAGAGGTTCTATAGTCCAGATTTACTCTCTAAAAACTGGGGGCTTGGGAACGGAACCTCTTAAAGGTAACTCTTTTGTGAAGGCTCAGGGGACTGGGAATGAATTACACTGAGCCAGAGTTTCTTCTCCCACCATTCTCTGTCCCTTCATGTAAATGACCTCTCATTGATTATCCTGAACAATGGTTCTACTATTTCTTTTGCTTCAATTAAACAAGCTTTTTGAAAGACCATTGGGGACTTCGGCATTGAAAAATCTAGAGAACTCAAATCAGTAGCCCATCTTTAATTACACAATATCTGTTTAGTAAATGTGGTGTAATCACTGAGTGAGAGAGAAAAGTAACCATAGACCTCTGCCCTAGTCATGGAAAGCATTTTGAGGAAAGATGCTTTTGTGGGTCCAAAAAGAGACAAGAAAGAGACAGGGAAAGAAAGATGCAAAGGAGAGAGAAAGAACGAAAGAAAAAAGGAAAGAGACAAAGGAGAAAGAAAGAAAGAAAGAAAGAAAGAAAGAAAGAAAGAAAGACAAAGAAAGGATGGTTGTATCTGAAACTTTTGCCAGGAAAAATAAGTACACGATTTTTGCTCATTAGAAAAAGGAACAATATGGTAAGATTTAACATCAGCTACAATTGAATTTCCCATAATTTACTCACTACATGACACAATTTACTCACCACACAATTAGATTCAAGATACGTATCTTACTTTGCACCTACTTATTTTAAAAAAATAGCCAGAATGTTTTATTCATGGTGGTTGAGATATAACTACTAAAATATGAGTTAGAAAGATTTGCGTATTGTTTTATTATTTATAGGGAAGAATAAAATGGAAACAGGCATTTTGCAAAGTGTAAGCTTGGTACATGACCCACTAATCCCTATAACTCTCCCTTTTCTAGTTCCTGGATTTTGCCCTGTTTTTTTCTTTTGTTTGATTGTTTTTGTCTCATAGCAACTGTTTTTTCTTGTGAACTACCTTAACTGCTTTCTGGAAGTAAGCAGGGATGGATGAATGAATGAATGAATGAATGAATATATATGAAGGAAGGAAGGAAGGGAGGAAGGGAAATTGCAGCTAATAGGATGGAATTGTGACAGTGGCTAGGGTACCTGCAAAAGAAAAGTTTGAAACACGCTTTCCTGAAGAAAACATTTTCCAAGTTGCTTTTCACCCATTTGTGAGCTCACCTTTATGTGAACAGTAGAAATAGAACAAAAGGGTTTAGAAATTTTAAAAGGGTTGCATTAGGTCTGAAATGGACATATTTAACCTGGCCACTTCTGGACAGAGCAGAGGAGTCACCCGCTGTGTCTTTTGAAAGAGATACTGACATTGGTGGCTCTGCGTATCTTGCCTTTCATGTCATTCTCGCTTCCCAAGATGGAGGAGGGCAAGACATTCCCTGCAGGAAGCCTTTGTCAAATTGTGCTGTTTATCATCCCACCCCCTTCAGTATAATTTGTATTTACTAGCCATGAAGGAGGGGTTGGTAGCTGCTTAGGTTTGAATGTTGGTCCCTCCCAAACCTATGTTGAAATTTCAGAGCTATTGTAGCAGTATGAAGGCATGGAACCTTTAAGAGATGGTTAGGCCATGAGGGCCCTGCGCTCACAATGGATTAGTGTCCTGATCTCAGGGGAGGGTGCCTATACAAGGATGAGTTTGGACCCATTCATCTTTCTTCCACCCTCTCTTTGTCCTTCGTCTGATAAATAACGAAGAAGGCCGAAGTGCAACTATCAGTACAAAACAGCATAGTTATGGCTTTGGAACCAAATTAATATGCTTTCAAGTGCTCTCTTTATATTGTTTGAGAGTACAATTGAAATAAAATGTTGTGTCATGGCAACACCTCTCTGTTAGATACTGCAGAGGGAGTTTCGGGAATGTTTCCAGATCCTGCCTGAACTATGATAAATCAATTTACTTTTTTTTTTTTTTTTGCGGTACCGGGGATTGAACGCAGGGGCGTTCTACCTCCGCGCTATGCCCCCGGCCCTATTTTTTATACTTTATTTTGAAACCGAGTCTCATGAAGTTGTGGAGGGCCTCACTAAGGAGAGAGAGAGAGACAGAGAGACAGAGAGAGAGAGCTGAGGCTGGCCGCAAACCCGGATCCTCCGGTCTCTGCCTCCCAAAGTACTGGGATTACAAGCGTGCGCCACCACGCCCGGCAAACCAATTTACTTTTAAAAATCCCAAATCAAGCCAGGTGTGATGGCGCATACCTGTAATCCCAGCACTTGGGAGGCTGAGACAGGAGGATTGCAGGTTCAATGCCAGCCTCAGCTAAACTTAGTGAGACCCTATTTCAAAACAACAATAAATAATAGAAATAAAAAGGGATGGGATATAGCTTGAAGGTCGAATGCCCCTGTGTTCAATCCCTAGTACCACAAAAAAACAAATAAATAAAAAATCCCCCAAGTCAAAGCTTGAGCAGCAGGAAGCTTGTGTGCACATCCCCTCTGATGCCTGTGTGCAGGTGTTGATTAGGAACACCCTCCCATTTCTACAGGAGTGGGATGGAGTGAGGAATTCTAAGGACATTACTCAGGAAGTGCCAACGGGATGGACCATTTCTAAGTAAATAAAAACCAAACCCCTCTCAGGGCACAGGGGTGGTACCTCATTTAGCTCTGCACTCCCCATAGTGCCTGGCGCACAGTAGGAGTATAACCAACGTCCATAAACTCTGTTATCTGTAACGCTTGATGTCCACTGTGCTCCTACTTACCTTAACATTGTCAAAGGTGGTGGTTTTTAAAGCTTATTGATTACTTACATTGAAACAACTGGGCTTTCCAAAGCTCTGGGAACATGGTCATGTGTCTGTAGACAAGCTCTGGGAGCATGGCCGTGTGTCTGTAGACAAGCTCTGGGAGCATGGCCGTGTGTCTGTAGACAAGCTCCGGGGGCATGGCTGTGTGTCTTTAAACACACGTGCATCACGGGTTCGTGTCCACCCGGGGCATGTCCAGGCTCTAGAGGGTGTTCAATAGCAGACCCTGGGGCCTGGGGTCTTGGGAGCAGCACTGCTTACTCCTTCACGCACATACACATCACCTGGGAGCTTGTGACACTACAGATTCTGATTCAGGTTCGTGGGCAATACCCCAGGCTGCTGGTCTGAGGGCCACACTTGGGGTACCACATAGGAAGCAGACTGACAGATCCTGACAACTAGAAGCAACAACTGAGGACTGGAACCCAGTGTCTGTGGTTATCCTGACCCTCCTCAGGTACAACCTGCCATGGCATCAGTGGCATCTACCAATGCAAGACACTAACTGAGTGAAGTTCAGTCTCGGCTGGAGAGTACCTCCCTCCTGCTATGAGCCCGTTCCTTGCTTAGTCCAGTGCCAGGGACCCAGGAGGTGTAAGGCGTGGCTGCTCCTTCAGCGTGCCCTCAGGGGGTTGGAAATATTCATGCGCTAAATGAATGGAAAGCAAATGCAATCAGATACAAAACTCTGTTCCAGTGCACTCTGGGATATTCAGAGCAGGGCAGATCACAGTGGCCTGGGAGGTTATTGAAATGCTCTGCCTTGGATTGGGCTCCCCAGAACGAGACAGACCCCGAAATGATGGAAGTCAAGATTGTCGATTTGGAAGCTGCAGGAAACCAGTAGGGGAATAGAAGAGTGAGAAGGAGAAGAGAAGCAGCTCCGAACGTGCCCTGAGAAATTCTGGGGAAAGTTTATCTCCTTTGAGGGGTGAGGGAGCTCCCCTAATTGGTTGAGGGAGTTAGGGGGAGGAGTGGAGGTCCAGTTCTTCATGTATGTATCCTGCCGTGCATGTTAGCAGAATGACCTGTGAAATTGGGAAGCCACGAGGCAGGACATGCAGGTGTGGGCATTTGGAAATGACTGGCTCCTCTGAATGATTTAGGTCTAGGGCTTTGGGCAGGGCAAGAACTGCCACAGTTCTAAAATAGCAGCGGGATTTGAGTGGGAATTAGCAACTGCTTCACCCTCTTCAACCTGCTGTGCCAATGCCCCATCATCTTTTCTCACTCACTCTCTTCCCAGGCTGGCGGCTAGGCAGGGACCCACCAAGGGGCAGGCAGGCACAGCTGACTTCCCTCACAGACACAGTGTAAGAGAGCCAGATGCTCCCCTTGGAAAAGGGGAAGGTCGGGCCTTCCACATGCTGCTGCTTTATGGTGCACTGGCCAAGCTGCCCCAGCTCCAGGGGAACTGGGGCTCCTTTGTGGGATGGCTCAGTTGGATCCAAGCATACCACATTGTTGAAAATGGCTGCAAATGGAACTTTTGTAACCATGACATACCACTTCACATTTTCAACTATTTGTGGAACTATTTGTCCTTGTACTGGCTCTTGGGCCTCTCAGGAACTCTGAGGTATATAGGGTTAATTTGTCTGCACCATGGAGGGAAACAAAATACTGTTCCTAGATCACGTAGGCAAAGCTGAGGGAGAAGGGACAAAGCAGGAACTGTCTGCTAACCACCAAGGAGCTTTCAGAACCTGGCCCGGGTCCATGGTCCAGCCTCATCTTCCTCCCCTCCCTTCCATTATTCATCCTACACTCCCAGCACTTGAAACTCTTCTGGGTTTCCAGAAAACTCAGGCCTTTTCCCGGCTGACTGGTATTGTAAATGATGTGCTTCTCTGTGGATACCTCCCTCCTCTCCTCCTACATGATCCTGTTATCCTACAAGCCAAATTTACAGCACTCTCCCAAATTCCCCTGAGCAGAGTTAGCTCCTTCTTTCTTGGTCCAGTTCAAAATTCAGAAATAGCAAGTACCAAATTAAATTCTAACTGTCTGTACATCCCTCACCCCCATTCCCGTGCACTCCTCTAGAGCAGGGCCATGTCTTTCCCTTCTCTGTTCCCATCACCAACACTCAGCAACTCAGCCCTGTATGATTGGGGGAGGGGGGCTAAGGAATTGGAGCATACTTATTTGAATGTATATTTTATATATACTTGAAGTTGCTTTTGTTTTCTTTATCCTTTGTTATAGATTTGTTGTAAATAGTATTAATGGTTAGCATGGAATCTTTTTACAATATAAAAAATAATTAAGGTATTGTCATTTTAGAAAAAAAAATACCTTCCCTAATGGATGACAATGTTGTAGTATTAAGTAGCAGGCAGCCGACACCAACCGAGGCTTGAGGAAATGTCAGTGAGCCTTCCAAAGTTCTAACTAAATTCATCATCCTTGAGGGAATCGTGGTTCCAGGCCACAGGTCCTTACACTAGTCAATGGCCCCCTGGATTCTTTGGTCTTGATTTGCAAGTTAAAGGTGCACATTGCCCCTCGGCTGGCTTCCATTCACAGGATGTTTTCCAGCAGTCAGGATGAGCACTGCAGTGTGGTTCTCAGTTGTCTCTGTCATTCTTTTCCTTTTCCTCCCGAAAGTGTTTTTGTCAGCCTGCCGGATGTCACGGAAATGCGACCTGGGCAAAATGTGTGTCGCTGCTTTATTTGAAAAGCGTCCATGACTCTGAGCCCGGAGAGGATGTAATGAACACGTCCTGGTGCTTGGCCAGCATGTTCCAGCCAGCTGGAAAAGCAAGGCTGAGGGCACAGGATGTAACGCCCAGGCTGGCAGCGGCTCTGCTTGGGGCCACGCCATTCGACCCCTCACAGGTGCAGGCTGGTGGTCTCCAGCGCAGGAAAACAAGCGGCCATGCATCCTCCCACGTGCTATGAGATCACCTCAAGAGCACTGTAGTGCACCGCATCTCTGTCCCCAGCAGATACACCTGCTGCCTCCTAGGCCTGACACGGGCTCGAGACGTGCTGGAGCGCGTGCTTTGTGCTGATATTTGTTTCCAGTGAGACCAGGTCCTAATTAGGATGTAGTAAACCAAAATGGCTTCCGTTCGTTTATTTGAGACTTAAGTAGATGGACAGGACACTCAGTCTGTTAGGTTCCAGTTTCAGCCTGTCTGCAAATAAATGCAACGAGGAGGGCTCGGGCCACACCAAGTAAAGTATTAAAGGGATGCTTACCATTCGCTGGACACTGCTCACACAGCTTCACTCAGTGAGCCCTCATGACAAGTTCAGGAGTGAATAGTATTGCTCCTTCGATTTTGTAGATGAGGAAACTGAGTCAAGAGGGGTGTATGCGTTGGTGACCGAAGAAAGACTTCTGGCAGGAGGGGCATCACACTTCTATTTTTAGGAAGAAAATTAGTAACTCTATAGAGGAGGCATCAGAGTGGAAAAGCACATTCCTCTCTCCTTGGCTTTCTCCGGCTAGGCAGGTTGATCATGTTGCCACCGCTGCTGAAACTCGTCAACTGCATATTATATGCCAGGCGTGTAGCATATGCCAGGCACTGTGGTAAGTGCGTTATTTGAACTGTCTGGGGTTTGTTTGGAGATAAACCCTTAGGAGCTGCTAGAAAGTCTTGCTGATGTTGTCTGAGAGGAATCCATGGAAATCTTCTCACTTGAGAAACACAAAAGGACTCATGTACGTGTGTGTGTGTGTGTGTGTGTGTGTGTGTGTGTGTGTGTGTTTTACTAGGGATTGAACCCAAGGGCATTCTATCTCTGAGCTACACCCTCTAGCCATTTATTTATTTATTTTTAATTTTAATTTTAATTTTTTTGTGGTGCTGGGGATTGAACCCAGGGGCATTCTACCTCTGAGCTATACCCCCAACCCTATTTTTTATTCTTTATTTTGAAACAGGGTCTCCCTAGGTTGCTGAGAGTATTGCTAAGTTGCTGTCCTCCAACCTGCAATCCTTCTATCTCAGCCTCCCTAGCTCTGGGATTACAGGTGTGCGCCACCATGTCTGGCTGGCATATATTCTATGCCGGGGTGCCCAAGTGCTCATCTACAATTAGCTACATCAGAATTGCCCTGGCAAATGTTCCCACAAATCCAGATTCCTGGGTCCCTTTCCTGGAGATTTTGATTTCATTGCTATTTGATGGGGCCCAAGACATTATTCAAAATCTCTCCATGTAACCCTGATATCCAGATATACTTGAAAATTATTTGATCTATAGTTGTTCTCTCCCCATATAATCCTGATATCCAGAAAGATTTGACAATTATTTGATCTATAGTTGTTCTCTGCTGAGTGTTGTGGGAGGGGTCAATCAGAACCACCAGAAATTTTTGTTTTAGGAAAAAAAGCAAACAAATTTGAATTCTGAAATAAATCACATTCTTCCCTCTGTATTTGTGGGTTCTGCATCTGTGTGTTCAACCTACCGTGGCTAAAAATTTGGAAAAGAATTTCATCTGTGCTGAGTATGTGCATATTTTTCATCAATATTCCCTAAACAATACAGTATCACAACTATTTACACAGCACTGACATTGCATTAGGTACTGGAAGTCTCTAGAGATGGTTTGAAGTATGGGGGGGGTGTGCGGGTTTTATGCAAACACTATGCCATTTTACATAAGGGATTTAAGCATCTGTAGATTTCGGTGTCCCTGAGTCCTGAGGATACCAAGTGAAGATGTATTCCTCAGGTTACTGGGGTCTCCCTTCTTCCCCCTGCACCTACTGAGAATTACACGAATGTTGCCACCAGACCCCTCTCTCAGCTTAGCCCCAGTTCAGACAGACCTACAATGACACAGCTGCACCGGGCTGGATGGCAGGTGCTTGGTGCTATTTTGTTTTTGTTTTTCTTACAGATTACATTTTTGGTGTGAAGTTTAGTCACCTGCAATACATGTGACTACACATTGACACATCATAAATGTGTTCATGACTAAAAGAACTACTATTAAAGTACAGAAAGAGGAGGCTTTTTAAAGGTTCCAGGGCCTGACACCTCAGAAGTTGAAGTTTTTGGTGTTGGAAGAGATCTGCAAGGCCAGCAGATTCTGCTAGGCAGCTGTCAGCTGAAGTTGGCCTAGAAACACAACAGCGTGTTCTCCTGGCAGCAAAGGTGACAGTCAGGGGAAACACCAGAGAAACACCAGAGGGCCAGGCATCCCCAAGGCAGTGCAGGGAGAGGCACCAAGGCAGTGCAGGGAGAGGCAGCCATCCCAACCAAGGGAATCTCGCAAGACCCTCCTCATGTGCACACGTGTGGGCGGCTTGGGAGCTCCGTCCCCCGGAGAAGATCCTCTACCAGGAGGGAGCCCAGGACCCGGGGCTTTCCACAACCCTCAGCAGAAGTAAAATAAAATAGCTCCAAAGATCCAATTTGAAGATAAGATGAGGAAACTGAGCTGGGTGGGGTGGCACATGCCTGTAATCTCAGTACTTGGGAGGCTGAGACAGGAGAATCACAGGTTGGAGGCCAGTATCAGCCACTTAGTGAGACCCTGTTTCCAAATAAAAAATAAAAGGCCTTTGGGTGTAGCTTGGAGGTCGAATGCCCCTGGGTTCAATCCCCAGTACCAATAATAATAATAATAATAATGATAAAAATAAAGATAAACTGGGCACAGTGGTGCATGCCTGTAATCCCAGTACTTGGGAGGCTGAGATAGGAGGATTGCAGGTTTGAGGACAGCCTCAGCAAGTAGTGAGACTTATCAATGTATTGAAACCCTGTTTCAAAATAAAAATAAAGCCCGCCCCCGCGCCTCGGTGCAGCCGGCTCGCTCGGGCCAGGGCCGTCCGGTGGCCTGCGCAGCAACCCTCTGTACCCCTGGGAACACGGCCTGCAGCCTGCGCGCAGCCCCGGCGCTCTGCACCGCGCGGCCCTGGCGTCTGTGGGCCAGCACCGTCCGGACGCTGCGCACAGGACCCGCTCTGCTCTCAGTGCGGAAGTTCACAGACAAACGTGAATGGGAAACAACAGAAAATGGAATTGGAACAGTGGGAATCAGCAATTTTGCACAGGAAGCTTTGGGAGATGTTGTTTACTGTAGTCTGCCTGAAGTTGGGACAAAATTGAAAACACAAGATGAGTTTGGTGCTTTGGAAAGTGTGAAAGCTGCCAGTGAACTCTATTCTCCTCTCTCGGGAGAAGTAACTGAAATTAACGAAGCACTGGCAGAGAATCCAGGGCTGGTCAACAAATCTTGTTATGAAGATGGTTGGCTGATAGAGATGACACTGAGTGATCCTTCAGAACTGGGAGACCTGATGAGCGAAGAAGCCTATGAGAAATATGTAAAGTCTATTGAGGAGTGAAGATGGCGCCCCTCAATAAACTAGTGTGAAATGACTGGCTCCAGCATAGTTGTCTTAATTAGTGGTGGATAGAAGACTTAAAAGTAACAACTTTTAGCAATATTGATGGAAAAGAAACTTCTCAACACTGCTACTAGAAGAAAATACCCCTTAACTTTCCTGTGATTGCAGATAAATACAATATACATTTTTTTATAATACCTTATGATTTTTGGAGTAGGCTCTAGGCTCTGATATTCAGAATTTATAAAATTATCTGTGGCAAAAAATCATGTATGGCAAAAATCATGTAATTCAAGGATAACATTGTGACCATAAATCTTATATAATATTGTAAAAAAATAAAAAATAAAAATAAAATAGGGCTGGGGGTGTAGAATTCCCAGTACCACACAAATAAATAAGTGAATAAATAAATAAATAAATATAAGATGTGAAAATGAATATCAAGGTTGCCCAAGATCTAATGCCAACTGGATCACTACCTAGCCCAGTCTAAATCTGATATGTCACATGATCTTTTTTTTTTTTTTTTTACTGTACTGCGGATTGAGCCCAGGGGCATTCTACCTCCAAGCTACACCCCCAGTCCCATTTTTCAATTCTTTATTTTTGAAACAGGGCCTCACTAAGTAGCTGAGGCTGGCTGCGAACCTTCAATTCTCCTGTCTCAGCCTCCCAAGTACTGGGATTACAACCGTGCGCCACCAATCCCGGGTAATCTTTCTGTTTTTTAAATTTTATCTTGTGCAGAATTGTGATAGTTAATCTAGGTTGTCAACTTGACCTGATCATGACACACCCAAGATTATGTGATTTTGGGTGTGTAACAGCAGATTAAACAGAAAGCCCTGCCCTGAATGTAGGCAGCAGGATTCTGATAGGTGCGGACTTAGATAAAGAGGGAGAAGCCGCATAGAGTGCGTACGACTCTTTCCGAGGAAAACGCATCTGCTCTCGCCTGAGATCGTCGGCCGCCGGCTTCACCTTTCTCTGAAGAGCTTCTTGATCTTCTCGGCCTCTGGCTCTTGGAACTGAAACTTCACCATCGTTTCTCCGAAAAGCTTCCTGATCTTCATGTCCTGGACTGGGACTGAATTAGTGGTTGCTCTGATCCTAAGACTCCAGCTCTTAGACCGTTCGACCAGCTACTGGTTCCTCTGACTCTCCACGTGCAGTCAGAACCTGGGACTACATTGCTTCAAACTGTAAGCCCATCTGATAAATCCCTTTTTCAAATATACTCATTCTGTGTATTCTGTTAATCTAGAGAACCCTGTCCAATACAAGAATCAAGGGATTGAACTGGATGAACAATGAAATTCCCTTTCAAAGTTGAACAAGTTTATATTTATCTAATAGCTAATTATATGTTAGCGAATTAAATGAAAATCATCTACCAATTATGCATTTAAAAAACATGAAAACCCTAAGCCTCAATACAAAATCACCAGAGAGACACATGTTTCGCATGTGCACGCATGAGCACCCCCTTCAGAGCCTGACTTTCTAGAAACCTTCTTACTTGCTTAAATCCCAACAAGCTCTGGTGGCATCCTGTTATTCCTGTGAAAGATTCCATTATGCAAATATTTAGGCTAGAACTTTTAAACATCCACAAACATTTATTTCAGTGTTCCAAATGACAACATCCAGAGGGCTCAAAAGCATACAGAGCCCAGGCACTTACTGATGTGATAGCCGCTGGCTGACCCCAATGGCCAGTCTCTGAGACCTAATTCTGTGCTGACAGATGGTCTCCTAGTTAAGGAGAGCTGCAGCCAGAAAGAAAGGAAAACTCTTTTATGGGCCACCACTGCTAAGAAATGATCCCAAGTTTGTCATGGCGCTCCCCATCCTAACCCTCCTGCTTCCTTGGGTGACATTCTAGCAGTGAAAACCTCACTTCCTGGACTGTCCACAAACCCTGCTACCTTGACCCAGAGGCCACTGTCCCTGCAAAAAGTTTGAAACAGAAATGGGAGCTCTCAGAAGCCCCAGGACAAATTAGGAGGTTACAGAGCTCCTGTAGACTAAGCGCCAAAAGAATTCAGGGCAACAGAGAGAAAAGCCAAACTTACTTCATCCACACGCCCGACAGCGCCATAGATCCGAGCCATTTGTCCAATGAGGTGGGGGGCTCTCTCGCCCATCTCTTTCAGCATTGGAAGAAAACTGTTCACGGCCACTGGCTGGTAGCCTGCTGTCTCTATGAGGATGTTTAGGATGATGTCATTGTGGGTTGAATCCTTCAAATGCCTGATTAGGAAAGGAATACATTTCTGAGCCACCTACAAAGAGAGAGAAGAATGAAGACACAGAAATTAATTAATTAAATCGGAATCAATTTTGAAAGCAAACATTTTTACTATTAAGTCTGAACTCAGAGCTGGGCATGGTGGCTCATGCCTGTAATCCCAATACTTGGGAGACGGAGACAAGAGAATCACAGGTTCGAGCCCAGCCTCAGCAACTTAGCGTGACCCTGTTTCAAAATATAAAAAATAAAAAGAGCTGGAGGGTGTAACTCAGAGGTAGAATGCCCCTGGGTTCAATTTCCAGTACAAAAAAAAAAAAAAAGAGAGAGAGAAAAATCTTAAATCAGTATATCCTGGGATTATTACTCTCATGAGAAGATAAATCTTCAGATTTTGGAATCTAAAAGTTACAATAAAATTTTCAGGGATTTCATTTTCTTTTTCTTTTAATCTGTGCCCTGCTGTTGATGTTTACAAAACGCTTAGATGCTGCTATTCACAAATCAGCTTTGATGTGTTGTGTCCTGGTCAGGAATGCCGCATTTCCTCCCGCAGCCAGGGTAGCTACAACTTAACTTAAAGGTCTTGATGGAAGTATGACGAAATCTGTGTTGGCCTTACTCAAAGCCTTCTAACTGGAAAAACACTGATTCGACATATTGAGTAATAAAAATAAGAAAGCAGGAAAGGCCTCCTGCATTTTTCTCAATTTTCTATTTTGGCCACAAGAATGTAGTATGATAAAATTATTAAAATAAAATGATTTCCACTGCCCTTTCTTTCTTGATTCTTAATGTTTTTATGACTATCAGAATGAAATAATTCCTCCTAGAAAAGGTGGCTTTTTGCAGAATAAAGTCACTATGTTAATACAAAGACAACTGGCATGCTAACAATTCAATGAATTGTTTTGTCTGCTAAAATAAAGAATTAGAAAGGAAAACCTGTGGAAAATTGAATGATAAAAGTAAAGGGATTTGCCCATTTCTGTTTCTGTTATGCTTATTTCTTTGGTTTGTTATTGGTCTGTTTTTATGATAAGGTAGACTGTAAATGTCACTTCTAGTATTAAAGCTGAATCTGATACACAGCCTTTTGCCAAAGCCCACTTCTCCCCTCCCTCTGGCTCCAAGTGTCTTCTTTCTCCATCGACAACCCCACTTTCCACCTGGCTCCCTGAGGCAGGACCCAGGAGTTATGCGGATTCTGTTCCTCCCTCAGCAGCCATCACCAAGTCCTGCTGGCTCCACCTGCCTAGGATCCTGAGCTCCGCCGCCCCCCTTTCTGTCCCTCTGCTCTCAGGAGTCCTTCCTATCTGTAAGGTGCTGAGGACACAGCTGCTAACAGATCTGAGGAGGATTCCTGTCTTTATGGAATGAGACATAAATAATTACACCAGAAATGCATAATTATAAATTTTAACTAATACCATGTAGGACGATATAGGAGTCTCTGAAAGACTGTCTGAGCCCCACTTCAGGCTGGGGGTCAGGGGCGGCTTCTTGGTGGGGACGTTTCTGGGGTCGCTGATCAGTGTCCTGCATGGGGGTGATTCCCACGGCCTCCCCATGGGCCTCCCTGCCTTTGGGTGTATCAGTGGGTTTCTTCTCACTCTGTGGTCACGATGGTGTCCCTTCCCTGCTTAAAGTCCTTCCGTTATTTGGCCTTGCTCTCAAGACAGAAGCTTAACACACCTTTTCTGAGCTGATCCGGTCCCTCTTTTCACACTCCACACCTCACCCACCCTCTCCACCTTCACCCATCCTCACCCCATGGTGTCATACTTCAACCATGCTGAAAAAAATTTTCTTATTTTCTTTTGGTACTGGGGATTGAATCCAGGGGCATTCTACATCCGAGCTACACCCCTGTCCCCACTTTATTTTTTATCTTGAAACAGGGTCTCGCTAAGTTGCTGAGGGTCTCACTAAGTTGCCGAGTCTGGCCTCAAACCTGCCATCCTCCTGTCTCAGCCTGCCAAGTACTGGGATTCCAGGTATGTACCACCATGCTGAGTTTTTCAGTACCTTTTCTCGACCTGCTATGTTTCCTCTTGTGTCTAGGATTTTACTTGTGCTTTGCTCTGCCTGGAGTTCTTTTGCCCCTACTTTGCTGGATCAACTCCTAATCATTCTTGAGGCCTTGGGTTAGTTGTTATTTGCTTAGAAAGACTTCCTCAGTTGCTCTTCTCCTCCGGTCTTGGTCCAGTCCCCCTGACGAAGCTCCTGATGTGCCCCTGGCCCTGAGCTGCTGCTTCTCAGGCTTCCCTCTCATTGCTGGTCTAGATGTCTGTCTTTCAGGCTGCATTGAGGGTTCCACAAGGTCAAGAAACATGGCGTTTTTGTACAGCATTGGATATCTAATGCCGAGAAACGGCCTGGCCAGAAGGTGAGTTCGTAAATATTTGAGGAAAAAAATCAAAGCAAGGCAAGTCTAAATGATTTTATAGGGTGCCATTGAATAAAATATCACCCCATCCCAGAGAAGTTGAATAGTTGTACATAACAACTAAGCATGTATACAGTCGTGTGTCATATATAACATTACAGGGACATTAAAAGACAGTTTTGAGATAATTAGGATTATCCTACATAGTGACTGAAGCTTTACATTGATATCCAATACTTTGGGGGAGGACAGGGTTGATTTCTGGTAAGTGGCAGGGATGAACAGACAGTTATATAAATGTTTGCATTTGGGAATGATCCTATTCCTTTGGGAGGCCTGTGAGTGGTCCCAAGCCCATATGGTAGGAATGTTAGCCAGCTGCTCCAGGGCAGGACAACAGACCTGATCTGAAGCTTTTAGAAATGGAAAATGCTCACACATTTCCTTCCCCCTTCCATAAAATTCCATTTCCCAGCCTTATCTTCATGCCCTGTTCCTGGCCCGCCAAGGTCTTCATGACCTGTGCTTCTAGTCATCGTACTTCATTTTTTTTTTTTTTTGCGGTACCGGGGATTGAACCCAGGGGCGTTCTACCTCTGAGCTACACTCCCAGCCCTATTTTTTTTATTCTTTAGTTTGAAACAGGGTCTCAATAAGTTGCGGAGGGCCTCACTAAGTAGCTAAAGCTGGCTGCAAACCCAGATCCTCCGGTCTCAGCCTCCCAAGTATTGGGATTACAAGCATGTGCCACCATGCCTGGCCGCTACTTCATTTTTTAAATGCAAGCTCCAGCCATACATTTCAAACCTCACAAGTTGTGATGTATCTGTTGCCCCATAAAGAAAAATAAAAAGGAAAAGAGGGAAAGTGCGAGCGAGAGAGCAAGAGAGAAAGGCCAGCACAGGGCAAACATAGATGCCTAGGCAGTCGAATCCATAGAAAGAGGGAGAAGAGAAGCCCTGGATATTGTAAACAAATAACACTTTTATCAATTAAACAAAAGTTGGTTACTTGACTGTGAATTCTAATAACCCAAAATTTATTGTGATGGTGATAGAAAAGAGATAATTTCTTGAAGATTATCATATACACTGAGGAGAAGTTGGCTAGATTATTCTTAAATTAGGAGAAATTTTATCTTCCAAACACAGGGCATTTCGTTAGGCTGGTGTCTTCAGCTCTTCAGTGCCACCTCATTGGGAGCTGGCTTCATGAAACAGAGGAAGTCCTGTCTCTGCTGAGGCGGAGCATCCTCTGAGACAACGCGGATGCTGGCAGAAAGCAAGCTGGCTTGGCTGTAAGCCCCATCCATGGACCACTGAAGGAGCTTCCAGAGTGGCCTCCTTGCCCCAAGTCTCTCCTTCTGCTCAACCTCCTCACTGACACCAGACGCATCATCCTAAAGCCCCAACCTGATCCCATCAAGTCTCCTTTATAGACCCTCAAAGCTTTCCTGGCCCGTGGCCAGCATCCCAAGGCCCCATACGCCAGCATCTTCACTAATGGGAGTGTCTGCTGCCTCTTCTCCACTGTCCAGCTACATGGCACCAACCACCTGCAGTGGCTGAAACAGAGAGAAGTCTCATACTTCCAAACTCCACCTTCCTCCGCCCACCCGAGTACACGCAAGACCTGGGGCTAGAGTAAGGATGGAGGCACCTAGACCTTACACCCAAATACTTAGCAGCTCTACAGAATGTTCTATCCTCCTACTTGGCAAATGTGCCTATTCTTTGCCTTATCCCCTTCTCTGCTCTTCCTACTCCTGTCTTTGTTCTGCCCACATGTGTGAGCTCATCTAAGTCACTTCTCAGGGGTATGAGGTCATACTGTTGGCATGGCTTGTCCTGGGTGAACAGACCCAGGGGCTGGGCCTGCACAAGCCCTGAAAATAGGCCTGTAGTGTCTGGGGGAAATCCCAGGGCCTCAGTTCCTTGGTGTGCAAGTTAGCTTTTCACTGCTGTGACCAAAATACCTGATGTGCACAGCTTAAAGGAGGGAAGATTTATTTTGGTCCAGGGTTTCAGAGGTCAGTCCATGGTTAACTGGCTCCACTGCCTTGGGCCTGAGTGAGGCAGAGCATCATGGCAGAATGGTGAGGCAGAAGAAAGCTGCTCAGCTCATGGCAACTAGGAAGCAGAGACAGAGACACAGAAAGAAAGGGGCTGAGCACAAGAAATACCCTTCCAGAACACACCCCCAGTGGCCTACTTCCTCCAACTAGGCCCTACCTCTAAAATTTCCACTACCTCCCATATTGCCACCATTTTATTATTATTATTATTATTATTATTATTACTGTAGTACTGGGGATTGAACTCAGGAGCATTTATCTCTGAGCTACACCCCAGGCCTTTTTATTTTTTATTTTGAAACAGGATCTCGCTAATTTGCTGAGGGTCTCGCTAAGTTGCTGTGACTGGCCTTGAACCTGCGATCCTCCTGTCTTAGTCTCTCAAGTACTAGGATTACAGGCATGCACCACCATTCCTGGCTTGCCACCGAATTATTAATCCATCAGTGGGTTAATCTTCTGATGAGGTTAGCTTCTTCATGTTCTGATCGCGTCCCCCAAAGACCCACCTCTGGATGTTGCTTCATAGGGAACCAGGTCTTCAACATAGGAGCATTTGGGGCCCTCCAGATCCAGCCTTAACACTTGGGCTGTGTTTAGTAAGTGGGGAGTAGATGAGAACTGGGGACACCAGTAGAGGAGGACCAGACCTGAATCTTCCGAAGCCAGTGGCCAGGGCAGGGATCAGCCTGGACTTCTCTGGTCCTTGCACACAGTTAGTCACTTCCTTGTCTATACTCCCGCACCAGGCTGTTCATGGGCTTAGCGTGTGCCATTGAATTGAAATTTTGTGGTTACATCTCCCCAAACCATGGGCGCCTTCAGGATAGGGTCATCTGAAAATCATACCATTTCTTAATTAGTAGCAACTAACACTTAAATTCCTATGTAGAAAATAAAAGGTAGAGCATGTCTCTCTGTGTGTGCATATATGCATGCGCACTGCCTCTTAAATTAGTCCTTAGGCCAATTTTAACTTTCAGTTAGTTTTGCTACCATTAAGAGTTTATTGACCTCTAGATACCTACAAAAGGATTGTCACCCTTCTGCTTACTACTTATTCCCTCCACACTGAAAAATATTACATCTTCTGAAAACCATGGTTCTACTACAAAGCCTTTTTCAGAAAAGTCTATATATTCCATCACTCCATCTTCTTAATGTTTTGTAAATGACTTCTCGCTTTAAATAAACACCGAGTGACCTCTGAGTATTGTCGGCCCGGTGATGTTGTAGGATTAGTCAGGTGAATAGGAATGTTCACGCTGCTGAGAAATCCTAGGAAATGACCCTCTCCTGTAGGGTCTGACTGCAGAAGCAGATCCTCTGGGTCTGAACATTCATCACTGAGGCTGCACTTGACGCTGTCACTCGTCTCTGTGTGCTTGGGGCCCAAGCCCATGTCCTGGGATAATAACAGATGTGCACATACATGTTGCTAAATTTTGTTCCTTTCATTGGCTCGACTACAGCAGGGCTTAGGGCAGCCAAGAAAATACAGAGTGGATTCTCAAAGGACCACTTGGCAAACTGGCCACCCAGCCTTTTCCTATAAATGGACCCTGAGGATTCTCTGGAGGTAGTGACCATGAGTCACTAGCCAGGAACAGCCTCTGCCCATCTGGGAAGAGTCTCCTGAAAAGAAGGATACCCAGAGGGCAGGGAGAAGGACAGCCCGCCTGCCCAGCCAGCCACACCCAGGAGCTCACTGAAGCGTGGAGGCGGAAGCTCTGCTGTCTTGGCAAACTTGTGGACTCGTCAGCTTCCCGTAGAGAAATTCCTTCAAGAGCCACCTTTGGCCCTCTGGGCCTGGAGAGCCATGTCCTCTCTGGTCACAGAGGGTGGGTGGTGCTAAGGGTGTCCAGAAAACCAGGAAGCACTCTCTGAGTATTACCTGCACTAAAGACCCCACCCAGTTCATCTTCAAGCTATAAAAGCTCCACTTTAATTACAATTTCACAGGCTCAAGGCCCCTCCTTGTTTAGCTTCTCTCTCTCTGTGTGTGTGTGTGTGTGTTACTGGGGATTGAACCCAGAGGCATTCTACCTCCAAGCTATACCCCCAGCCCTATTTTATTTTTATTTTGAAACAGGGTCTCGCTAGGTTGATGGGAGTCTCACTACTTGCTGAGGCTGTCCTCGAACCTGTGATCCTCCTGTTTGAGCCTCCCATGTATGAGGACTACAGGCATAAACCTGTGCCCGGCTTAGCTTTTTATTTTGTTAGAAATGAAATTGATTAGACTTAAATGGGAAGCTTCCGTCTGCATTCCTGATCGCTGCCAGCTTACCGTCCTCTCTCTGTAAACCCTCTCTCCATGTCCCCCCACTTCCCTGCCCACTGTCTAATTAAGGGCAGAGGGGAGAGGAGGCAAATCAGGCCTGTGGCAGCCGGGGCTCGGCTCGGGATCACAGGAGGAGCTGGGGGCACATGAGAGCCACTTTGCCAGGAAGGGGAGGCCCGAGGGGAGAGCAGTCGGGCAGTTCCCCTGTGACAACTTCCTCTGCCATGTAGGGTCCTGACTCAAAGTGTCTGTTCTCACCACCACGACGCCTCCTAAGCTCGGCCTCTGCATTCTGGGGTCCCTCTCTCAGCACCCACACCACCTACCCAGATCTGCACTCACCCTCCTCCTCATGGTATCCCGTTCTCCTCCCCTCTTGTCTAGCTCACCATATCTGTCACCTCTCCCACCCCTTCCACTGTGTGCTCCGGGGTACCCGTTTGTTTTCCAAGCCATGGCCTCATAGCCTCAACTTTTAGCAACAATTTTTAGGGTTCATTGGCCGGAATCAGACTAGGTTTATGCTGTAGTCTTACCTTGTCTGGATTTGGGAAAGTTATCTAACTAAGTGTGGGACTCAGACCATCTCTCTGCGGTGGTTTGGGGAGGGTGGTCTCACTATAATGGCCAGAGGGAGACATGGAAATTGCCTAGATGGGACTGGAGGGCTGATGAGGATGAGGCGGATGTGAAAAGCCACCTCGCCAAGTCACCCCTCATTTCCACTGCTGTTGGTAACCTCTCCAAACACTGGCTCTTCCATCTGTAAAATAGAAAAGCTTGTTGTGGGGACTAAGTGAGGTCATGTCTGGAAGACACCCGCACAGTGCCTGGCACACGAAGTGAGCTCAGCCACTATCAGTGTCCTTTGTCCATGGCAACCAGCCCTGAGAAAACTGCTCTCTGGGTAGCCTTCTCTGGCGGAAGCTGCTCAGTGACTTTCCAGGCGGAGAGGAAGGAGTCCGGGGTCAGCGGTCCTGGCTTCAAACTTCTGGACCTGTCTTACTGTTTACCACACAGGTGACGAGGGGCAAGTTTACCTCTCAGAGCATCTGCTTTGACCAATGTAAAATGGGGGAAAATAAAATAAAATAAAATAAAACAAAACACCGTAAAGCTATTTGCAAGATTAACAGACATACAAGATTAAAAAAAAAAAAAGAGTCATTTGTGAATGATCAAGTTTGCAGCAGGTTCAGGCACTAATCCTAACTCATCCACATCCAGTCAAGGTAGCCCAGAAAGAGAAACAAAGTGCAGACATACTTGTTACACTATGATTTTTTTTTTTTTTTTGCCGTACTGGGGATTGAACCCAGGGGCATTCTGCCTCTGAGCTACACCCCCAGCCCTATTTTTATTCTTTATTTTGAAACAGGGTCTCTCTAAGTTGTGGAGGGCCTCACTAAGTAGCTGAGGCTGGCTGCGAACCTGCGATCCTCCTGTCTCAGCCTCTCAAGTACTGGGATAACAAGTGTGCGCCCTACGACCGGCAACACTATGAAATTTTGCTATGGTAGAAACTGAGGGAAAAAAGGAGTCGGAGAAGATTTCCAGCATTTTTTTTTTTTTAGCTGCTGTCTAAAGGACTGGAATAGCCAAGAAACAGTGGTGGTTGTAAGGTAAGAAACTTCCAGGTGGGGAACACAGTGTACGTGTAAAGGCTCGGCCACCTGGGAGGGTCCACCAGTGAGTCCCTGTGATTCCACTGGGGTCACCCAGATGACCCAGGACAATCGCTCCATCTCAGCATCCTTAGCCCAATCACACCTACAAACTTCTTGTCACATAGAGAGCACACGTACGCTTTCACTTAAAGGTGATGTGATGTGTTCACATTATCAAGAAACATGCCAGGTTATGTGGACCACTGAGTATCTAATATACGTTTTACCTCTGGTTGTTTTCTCTTGGCTGCTACATGCAAAAGCCGGAGTAGATGGTACTGTTCAGGTTGCTCCAGCTGAGACATCAAGGCCAGGAGTTCTGTCAGGTATCTGTTGATTGGCTGAGGCTGTTTTTCATACACGGCAGGTAACACCCTCAACAGCATGGCATTTCCTATCAGGGAAGCAATAAAGGGAACGGTGACTTCCACAGACAACAGAAATAACATCATTGTCAATGCAATTCCCCTGCAAGTACGCACTGAATAGCACAGACTGACGGCCGCGTCTTCTGTTAAAAATAACACACTATCTTACTCTCAAACATCACTTAAAGCATGGCTTAAATGGATCCACAAAAGGGATTATATTGTGATATAGTCAGCATTATTGTCTCATAAAAATTTTTCCTGAGTAATGCACCGTGAGGGATAGAGGAACCTTTGACAGGAACAGACCACACCCTTGAGAAGGAGACAGTTCCGATAAAGAATTCCTGATGAGAAACACATTTGGATGATGTTCAAACGGAAAGTAAGCAGTGTCATAAGCATGAACCTAAATGAAACTGAACCAAGAGAAAAGTGCGGAGGAATGTGCTCACGTTCCCGAGGGCATGAAGGCATGATTTAGACAACCCACATGGAATCCATGCCTTATTTGTGAGTAGTTTAAAAAGTAGCAATGCAAACTTAAACCCCCAATTTCTGCACCATTTCCAGGGAAGTTTAGGCTGAGCTGGTTTGTCACATGTGATTTGCCTCAAAGACATGTATAGACAACTGGGTTTAAAATGGCAAAACCTCAAGAAAAATATGTTACATACGCTGTGGGGATTTATCTGCAAACAACATCTGGGAAACATCTGCTTATCACTTTATAGTATGGATTTTTTTCCCCCTCGAAGTCCTCTCAAGTACTTAGGTGTCTCAAGGGGATTGATTTCTAGGGATTTCTGGAAGAAAAATTTTCTTCACTCTACTTACTTTTACTTTAAATTTGGCTTTGTATAGAGAAGACATACACAGAAAGAATCAAATAAGCAGAAATTACACATGCATAGATCTTCATGAAGGGGTGAGAACATGCTTACATATCAAAGATATTTAATTGTGAGCATTAAGAAAAGAAAGCCAAGGTTTTCTGAATGTCAATGTTTACATTCACTGAAAGGGTGATTCTGGGTAAAAATTGAATATATTTGGGTAACATTAAATAATGAGAATTGCTTCTCCCACATATAGTTCATATAATTAGTCCCAAACATATCTTAGTCATATGCCCACAAAGTACAAGATGTTGGAAATACTCAGGCTTATTCTATAAAAAGAAGTGTGTCCATCAGTATCTAGTTTCAACAATTTTACTTTAAGCACTTTATTTTGTTTGTTTTCTATTTATTTCTAGTCAGAGCTTCTCCTTAAAAGATCAGAAAATTTAATGCAACACCCAGTTTGTAGAAAACACATTAGACCACAGAAGTCAGTTATTGGGATTCTCTGACCAGCTGATGGAAAAGGCCAGGTTAAATGAAACAGTGAGTGGCTGGAATCAGGGGCGGGAAACTGGCAAATAGCTTTTTGCAACAATACTCACTGAAGGTCTTGGCAGCCCTAAAGGGGAAAACCCTAGATCAGTCATGTTTAGTTGCCTTAAGTTTTAATCAAGTAATACAAAATTTTGTGCAGAAGAACTTTTTTTTTCGTTAGAAACTGATTAAGACATCTGGGTGTCAAAATCCTATAAATTCCATTCATAAATTAATACATCCTTTTAAATTATGAAATATTTCAAGCCAAATTAGGTAATAATTCAAGGAACCCTGGTGTGCCCTTCCACTGGCTGTGTTAATTGCTTCTTTTTCTTCCCAGAGGTAATTACATGTGCATGTATCAATAAATAGTTTGTAGTTGTTTTGTGTGCTTTGAAATTTTATGTGAGTGTGTCCACATACTGTACATGCCCTTTTGCAATGTATTTTTCTTTCTGATTCAACATTGTGTTGAAGTTTTGCTCCAAGACACTCTTCTTCATTTATTCTCACAGTCATATGGCATTCCATTGCATACCTGAGCAGCAATTTATTAATAATTTATTAATACACAATTTATTAGCAATTTAGTTGAAAGACATTATTACTTACTGTTATCAATAGTGCTGCCATTTTTATACCTGTCTCTTTGTGCACAGTGGGAGATATGCCCTAGCGCAGGGCTTCTGAGTTTAATGCGCTTGCAAATCACCTGGGCATATTGCTAACACACAGATGCTGATTCAACATGTTGGGTAGGGATAGGGCTTGACAATCTGAATTTTAAAAAAGTTCTCAGGTGATGTTCATGGTCCTTGGACCACATAATTAAGTAGCAGGCTGTGGGTGTGTCCCTAGAAGTTGAGTTTCTTAATGTTCCAGAATTTCTTTGCAAAGTGGCTTGTTAGTTTTCAAACAAGATGCATGAGAAATTATCACAAAGTTACTGGCAAAAATAACACAGATTTATTGTCTTCTATTTATGGAGTGCAGATGTCTGACGTGGTCGAACTGGGTTAAACTCAAGGTGTCACCAAGGTTGGGGTTCTTGCTGAGGATCTAGGGCAGTCAGTTTCCTTGGGTTTTCCAGCTCTGGAGCCCACCTGCATTTCTTGGTTTGTGGCCTCTTCAGAGCTAACAACACAGAAGCACCTCTCTGATCCTGTTTCTGTTGTCACATCTCATCTGATTCTGTCTTCTGTCTCCCTCTTTCACCTTTTTTGGGGGGGGTTGGGGGAGAACTAGAGGTTGAACCCAGAGACATTCTATATCCAAGTTACACCCCTGGCCCTACTTTATTTTTTATTTTGAAATAGGATCTCACTAAGTTGCTGAGGCTGGCCTCGAACCTGTGATCCTCCTGTCTCAGCCTCCCAAGTACTGGGATTACAAGTGTGTGTGTACACCTGGCTGCCCTCTTTCACTTTTAAGGATTCTTGTGATCACATTGGGCCCGACTGAGTAATTCTTTCTCTATTTTATGTAGCAACCTTAATTCTACCTGAAATGCATATGACATAACATGTTCACAGGTTGCAGAGATTAAAATGGGGCATCTCTTGGGCAGTACTCTGCCCAGCACCAAGACTATATGGATGTACACTGCCACTAGCAGCAACAGTGTTTCTGTTGCTCTTCTTTGCCAACATTTGGTCCTGACAGACATTGGTGTTCATTGGATTTTGCTAATCTGATGGGTGCAAAATGATATCGCATCTTTTTGTTTTAATTTTCATCTCCTTAATTGCTTGTGAAGCTGAGAACCCTTTATATATATATATATTTACAGGTCATTTCTTCTCCTGTGATTTGTCCATGCATATCCTTTATGTATTTTCTATTGGGATGTTTGCATTTTTCTTATTAATTTTTAGAAATTATTTATTCTGAAGACAATTATCTGTTGTTTTGTCAATTTAAAATAACAATTTTAACATAGTTGATTTGTTTTTCAATTTTTTACCTTATGGTTTATGGGCTGGATTTGTTGTTGTTGTTGAGAAAAGTTTCTGCACTCTGGGCCTATAAAAAATATTCTCCTATATTTTCTAAAAGCATAGTTTTGTTTTTTATATTTATCTTTAATTCATTTGGAATTTACTTTTGTACATATGAGGAAGGAGTCTTAATTATATTTTCGTCTTTGTGTTTAAATAACTGTTCAAGCACCATTTTCTTTTCTTTTTTTTTTTTTTCGGTACCGGGGATTGAACGCAGGGGCGTTCTACTTCCGCACTACGCCCCCGGCCCTATTTTTTATACTTTATTTTGAAACCGGGTCTCACGAAGTTGCGGAGGGCCTCACTAAGGAGAGAGAGAGAGAGAGGGAGAGAGAGAGAGAGAGCTGAGGCTGGCCGCGAACCCGGATCCTCCGGTCTCTGCCTCCCAAAGTACTGGGATTACAAGCGTGCGCCACCACGCCCGGCTTCAAGCACCATTTTCTGAATGGACAATTGTTTCTCTTCTGATCTAGCACCTCTTTTATATATTAGATTTCTCATACAAGTCTGGGTCTGTTTCTGGGCGTTTATCTATCCCCTCATCAATGCCACATTTTCTTAATTACCATAGCCTTATAATAAATCAGGATATCTTATACGGGGAATTTCCTTGCCTTTTATTTCTTTAAATTCCTCTTGGATGCTTTATACAAATTTTAGCATCAGTTTGTCAACTTCCTTGAAAAAATATGGTGGCAATTTTTTTTCCATATTGAATATATAGACTGGGATAATTGACATCTTTGTGACATGAAGTCTTTCCATTCAAGAATATGATTTATTTTTCCATCTATGTAGATATTTTTATATCTTCCAATAAAGTGTTATAATATTAGTGGTGCCTTATGTATATTTTGTAAAATTGATGCTGAGGTATCTTATATCTGTTGTTGCTACTGTAAATGGAAGCTTTCTCCCATCAACAGATATTTTCAATTTTTCCTTTAGTTATAAGAAAGCAGTAGATACTTATGCATTGATCTTGCATCCAGCAAAACTTGCTCAATTCTTTTATTAATAATGCCTTTTAAGTCTTTTAGGTTTTCTGTATGTAGGTAATCAACTCAGGATGATTGATAGTAGCTTTGTTTCTTTCCTTCTATCTTGATTCCTTATATTTTTTCACCTTATACTCTTATGTTTTGGCTGGGACTTCCAATACTTTAATGAATTGAACCAGTGTTCATGAGTATCCTTCTATTATTCTTGCTTTTAATGAGCATGTTTCCAAGGATTTACATTTATATATGTGTCTGTTTGTATGGATTTTTGTCATGGTTTGGGTCTAAAATGTCCCCCAAGACCACGTGTTAAAGGCTTGGTGGCTCACCTGTGTCACTGTTGGGAGGTGGTGGCAGTTGTTGGAGGCGGGGCCTACTTGGAGGAGGTAGGTCACCGGCAGCACATCCTTGCAGGGCAAACCTGCCCTGGGCCCCTTCCCCTCCTGTCCACCAGGAGGGGTGTCACTTTACCACATGGTACCTGCCATGATTCTCTGCCTCCTCACAGGCCCAGAAGCAAGGGAGCCAGGTGACCCTGGTCAGAAACTTCTGAAACCAAGATAAATCTTTCCTCTGTTGAACTGATTTTTTTCAGACATTTTCTCATATCCATGACAGTCACAGTTTGGGTATTTACATTTTATCTGTTTAAGTGAGTTCCTATCTGTTTTCTAAATGGATCATGAGTGCTTAATTTTATCAAATGCTTTTTCTCATCTGTTGACATGATCATATGACTCTTCTTTAAACCATCAATGTAATAAATTAATAGATATTCTAAGGTGGCGCATGCTTGTAATCCTAGTACTTGGGAGGCTGAGACAAGAGGATCGTAAGTTCAAAGCCAGCCTCAGCAAGTAGTGAGACTCTTATCAACCTAGTGAGGCCCTGTTTCAAAATAAAAATAATAATAATAAAAAGATAGTCTAAGAGGTAATAAATCTTGCAGTCTTGGAATAAACTTGACTTAGTTACGATGTATTTTTATGCATATGTTGCTGGGTTTGTGTGGCTAATATTTTATTTAGAGCTTTTGCTTCTATGTTCTTTAATGAGACTAGTTGCAACTTTCCTTTCTAATAATATCCTTTTCTCTCTTTGGTATCATACATACTAAACATATGAGAAGAATTTAGCACATTTGTGCATACTCTATCCTCAGAAGCAGTTTTTATGAGATGGGAATCACATGTTTGTTAAATATTTGGTAGAAATTGCCGGGCAGTTCTTTATATATTTTATTATGTACAATTTTATAATATGTAATTTAAATTTCTGTATCCTTTATCATGTTTTCTTTTACTTTTCTTTTTGGTATTTGAATGATCAATTACAAAAGATGAATTTATTAATTATGTTTAACTCTCACTCAGAGATCATTGATTGTTAATTTCTTTCTATAATTCTATCAATCTGTAGTATATATGTTTGAAACAATGTTACTAGATATTTCTGAGATATCTTCCTAGTAAAGTGTTAAATCATAATTTAATTTAATTATCCTATAAAATTATGATTACTTTTAATTACCCAACTGTCCTAAATGTCTGTTTTAACTGATATTAATGGGTGGCATTTGCCTAGTATGTTCACCTCATCCCTTTCCCTGTTATATTTTTTTAAACTTTCAACATTTATCTTTTGTTTTATATGTTGCTATCATAAGTGACATATAGTTGGATTTTAAAAAATATTCCTATCTGACAACCTTTGTCTCTTAGTGGGAAAATATGTTTCATTAACATTTATGGTGATTATTGGTACATTTGAATTTATTTGTAACAATATCATATTGTGTTTTTTACTGATTTTGCTTTATCTGTGCTTTTCTTTCCTCCACTGGGAGGGTTTTGCTTGTTTAATTCTCTCTATTCCTTCTATTTGGACATCTACTTCCTTTTGGTTTTGGTGATTATCCTTAAAATCATAACAAGATTTCTTGAACAAAGAAAAATTAATTTTTATTATCCTCCAGAACAATGAAAGGATTTTAGAGGCTTTAGTGAACATAAAAGGAATATATTTTGGATTATCTTCTTATGTCTGTCTTCTAGTTCACTAATCTCTTCAGCTTTGCCTAATTTGACATTTAATCCATTCTTTGAGCTTTTTAGAAATTTGTATTAATTTTTTAATTTTAGAAGTTGTATTTGCTTCTTTAAGAAAACCTTTTTTCTTTTTGACAATATATTCTGTCTCATATTTCTACTTCCATCTTTTAGATCTTAAATAATGTTAAACACACTTTTTCTGGTTTTGAGCTGATATTTTAAATAAATGAAGTTCTTGAGGAGGGTGTTTGATGATGTTTTATTTTCTGTTGATTCTCATTTATGGTGGATTGTTCCCTTGTGTGTTTGAAGATCTTCGATTGTGAGCTCAATGTTACTGAGGCAGACAGTGTCCATCTTCATTCCAAACCCGCGAGGGTGAGCCCAAAGTCACAAAGTCTTAGGGGTCACTTAGGGCTCTAAGAGAGCCTTGCTTGCTTCCCACTTTCTTGGGCCTGGGCAGACAGTGGGGTCACAGCTACTGAAGGTCAGCAGCCCTCTGAGTGTCCTGCTTTAGGGAGGGTGGGAGGGCCTCACTCCTGGCTCCCCCTCTTCAGCCAAGCTTTGCTCCCACCTAGCCACCAGCTTTTGGCTATGACTGATAACCCCATCCTCCTCCATTCCTCTCTAGCACCACCAGCATCAGTTCATGAGCGTTTTCTTCTGTTTTTGCTTCCCTCTATCTTTGGTCCCTGGATAGTTTCCTTATTTCATTGGTGCTCATCTGAATGTTTTAAGTTGCTATCACTGTTATGATGTAAACGCATTGTCTACATGTTTTTAGTGGGGAGGTTTTCAGCTGTCACAGACCTCCGCGTATTGTCAGAAGCAGGAATCACTAAATTTACTTTTATAACATGATCCTTGCTTCTAAGCTTTGCAGAATAATACAATGCCCACATAATTCCAGGTTAGGAAAAAGAAACACCTAATATCAGTTTATTTATTTTCCCCAGCCCTTCCCCATCTTAGGTTTACCCAGCTGTACTGTGTCTGTCATTGAAACCGTGTTCGTAAAAGTACAGTTGCAACTCCAGAAGGAATCAAGACAAGCTCAGAATGAACTTGTCTTCTAGAGTGTAGAAATTCAGGATGTGTTGGTTTATATTGCAATCTGGGTCATTTCTCTCAACTTAGACTTGCAAAAATGTCCAAAGGAGAAGTGAAAAAAAATGGTTTTGATACTTAAAGCGTTGTGAAATAATAAAGGCTTACACAAAGTGCCAAAATGATTATTTGCATTCGCACCTACATGCACACTGAATTACTTCTCTCCCTCCTTCCCCGAACCTTCAGGGCTAAATCGAGTTACAATAGCTAATCCTCAGGGGGGCCGGCAAGCCCAGCTTCTCTCCTTCCCCTCAGACCCTCCTCCATTTATCTGACTGCAGCGTAAACCTTTGTGGTTTAATATTGCTCAACTTCCAAGACTCCCTTGCCCTCCCGCCCAGCCCCCTCCCCCAAATCCAGGGAACTCCCGCGGCGCAGCGCCTCCGGCATTACTCATTCATCCCGAGTCAGGCTTTCCCGGGTTTATTAAGGGCTCTGGCTCCTGCTTCGCACTCACTCTCTGCTCAGACTCGATTCACCGAGAGCCAGCGGGGAGGAACTTTCTCTCCAGCCATGTATCTCCCAGCGATTCTGTTTTGTGTCCTCTGGTCTGCAGCGCTGGCGGAGAACTCGGACGATTATGAGCTCATGTACGTTAACATGGGCAACGAAATATTCAGTGACCTCCATCCCACCGAGGACCGTAAGTTCATCTCAACTTTCTCTGCTAGCCTTAACTACACGCCCCCTTTCTTTGGGTCTACATAATATACATATACTTTGTACCTAACAAAATAAGCTAAAAGTTAGATTGTTTTGCAAACTGGAGAGGTGTACTTGATGCACTTGGGAGGCTTCAGTTATTTCTGTAGCCGACAGATACTGAGTTGTACCAGACGAAATCGCCGGTATTTGGTTTTAGCTCCATAAACGGCAGTTTCTTGGACCTCAACTTGTATACCTGAATGGGTGGTTTCTGCATCATTTTTTGGGAGATTGACATGCTGTTTGTCGGAGGTGGCCTTACAAGGAAGGGGGTGCTGGGGCCCGCCGAGGGAGGTGGGCTTTTGCAAGGCGCCCGAGGGAGGCCTGGCGGGCTGGTAACGCGTGTGTCCGCCCCCTAGCCACGCCGTGCAGCTGCCGCCGGGAGCATTCGGAGTGGGACAAGCTCTTCATCATGCTGGAGAACTCGCAGATGCGCCAGGGCATGCTGCTGCAGGCTACGGACGACGTCCTGCGCGGAGAGCTGCCGCGGCTGCGCGTGGAGTTGGGCCGGCTGGCGGGCAGCCTGGGGCGGCCGTGCGCGCCGGCGGACCCCGCGGAGGCCGGGCTGGCGGCCACGCTGGACCAGCTGCTGCAGGCCAGCCGCGACCTGAGCCGCAGGCTGGCGCGCCTGGAGGCTGCAGAGGCGCAGCGCCCGGAGCCGGCGGGGTGCGCCCTGGACGTGCTGCGGGAGGAGCTACGGCTGGCGCGGGACGACCTGAGCGCGCTGCGGGGCTGGGCGTCTGGGCGCCGGCTGCCGGCAGGTAAGGACGCCGGGCACAGTTGGGCAGACCTGCTCCGGTGTGCACAGTCACCGAGCTCAAGCGCAAAACACAGGCCGGGACACGGCCCTAGGAAGGATTCCAAGCCGGGCGCGGTGGTGCACGCCTGTAATCCCAGTACTTGGGAGGCTGAGACAGGAGGATCGCAGGTTCGAGGCCAGTCTCAACGACTTAACGAGGCTCTCACCAACTTAGACCCCGTTTCAAAATAAATCAGAGGTAGAATGCCCCTGAGTTCAATCCCCAGTAGCACACACAAAAGGATTCCTCAGCCCAAGGCACCCAAGGAGAACTGGGATCTAACCATTACGGTCTGGAAATAGTCGTCTTGGGCCCCTGACACGCGATCCCTCGGCGTTGCAGGAGCTCCATTGGCCGGTACAATCCTGACCCCTAGGCTTCCCTCCGTTAGGGATTTCCACTCTTCTCCTTTCATCCTGCCCCTCTCTTCGGGGAGCTCTGGTTTCCCGCGCTATTTCGGGGCCCTCTCCGGCGCCTCCTCCCTGCCATTTCCAGCTGGAGGCTGAATCTGATCTTCTGAAGGGTCAGCAGAATTCTCCAAGGCCCCCAGCCCTCGGGTGGGTGGAATCGGGCGGACAGCGGGCGTGGAGGGTGTGCGGCTCAGAATCCACCTGGAAGAGGCAGGTGCAGGCGACCTCACCCACCCCAGGGACTCAGAGAGTCGGGGCTACACAGAAGAGACTGTTGCAACTAGATGCGACCTGTCTGCTGTGACACTCCACAAACTCCAGACAGACTCGGGCTCCCGCAATAGTGTATTTTAAAATTGGTTCAAGGAAAAAAAAATAGATGTGAGGCCAAGTAATGTTCAAGATTTCTAAGAAATAGTGATGCAAAAATGCTTTGTGGGTTATTTATTTATTATTTATTTATTGTGGTACTGGGACTTGAACCCAGGGGCATTCTACCTCTGAGCTACACCCCCAGACCTATTTTTTTTTTTTTTGTGGTACCGGGGATTGAATCCAGGGGCGTTCTACCTCCGTGCTACGCCCCTGGCCCTATTTTTTTATACTTTATTTTGAAACCGGGTCTCACGAAGTTGCAGAGGCCTCACTAAGTAGAGAGAGAGAGAGACAGGGAGAGAGAGAGAGAGCTGAGGCTGGCCGCGAACCCAGATCCTCCGGTCTCCGCCTCCCAAAGTACTGGGATTACAAGCGTGCACCACCACGCCCGGCTCAGACCTATTTTTTTTTTAAACAGGAGGGTCTTACTAAGTTGCTTGGGGACTGTGCTACTTTGGTGAGGCTGGACTCGAACCTGTGATTCTCCTGTCTCAGCCTCCCAAGTACTGGGATTACAGGCGTGTGCCACCATGCCTGGAGTAGGGGTTATTTTAGAAAAGTAATGTCCTATGTAACAAACTTCTCATGAGAATCTCAGAAACAGAAAGCAACTACAAGCCATGCCATCTTTTCCTTTATTTCCAATAAAATAACTTTGATTAGATGAAGAATCAGAGGCATGGTGCATTTAAAATAATGGAAACCATGCCTGAGCATTAGTCTTTCCTACATACTTGAGCACTGTTCATCGGTACAGAGCATATTTCCTTAAGTATTAGGTAAGGCTTCAGAGGAGAAAAAGCATGACATCAAATATAAAGTAGATCCTCAATGTCATAAGAGACAAATAATAATTTGCCTATTTTAATGCATGAAATTTCTTATTTTGTAAAACCAAAGTCATCATATGTAATAATGTACCCGGAAAAAGGAAGAATTGCCCTAATTGTTTTTCATTATCACTTCTGCATATTAGTTAGAAGAGGGATATATTTCTGAATCCTAAACTGTTTACTTCCTATTACATCCAATAATTCTACTGCCCAAATGCTTGACTTTGTCCTCTCTTGATCTCCTGCCAGTTTGGCTCCTAAGGGACTCCTCCTAATAATCCTCTTTTTGACCTTCTAAGAACCTGGTTTTAATTTTGTTTGGTCTTTGATAATATAATCAGAAAACCTTCCGGCCTGGTGGCACACGCTTGTAATCCCAGTACTTGGGAGGCTGAGACAGGAGGATCGCAGGTTCTCGGCCAGCCTCAGCAACCACGTGAGGCCCTCCACAACTTAGTGAGACCCTGTTTTGAAATAAAACATAAAAATAGGGCTGGGGGTGTAGCTTGGAGGTAGAATGCCCCTAGGTTCAATCCCCAGTACCACAAAAAAAAAAAAAAAGAAAAAGAAAAACCTATTAGTTAAAAACCATTTCATGAGAGTTTCTAACATTTTAAAAGGTATCAAGAGCCTCAATCACTGGTCCCCAAAAACAGCTTACAAAAAACTACCAACGTACAGCCCCAGTCTATGAACACATATAGCCAGTGTAGCCTGGGGAAGCTGGGTCTCCCTGGAAAGCCTTGGAATGCAGCCCTGACAGCCTGGGCTTTCTTAAACAGGAAATCAGTTAGTTAGATTGCAGGAGGCACCCTCTTGAACACTACTTTACTGAAACTTAGCAGAGAACAGAATATCTCAAGTGCTCATGAATAGGGCAATGTTTTCTTCTATGATCTATAATTGATTTAATGAATGCATCTAGAAAAAAGAAATTGGGCCTACCAATTTCATTGAAAAATGCCTCCTTAAAAATTAATGTAAAACTTTGGCACTAACTTTTTCATGGAATAATTTGAATTTTCAAGCGTGACAGGATCATTTTTGCACCTTGGTATTATTGTAGTTACTTTTACATGATTTTCTGAATCTCAGTGTTTTCTTTGGCATGTATCACCACAGGGTAAGTCCCATATTTGTTTAATGTTTTCAGGACACAGCCCAGGTCAGAGACTTTTGCAAGAGTTTAACATAGTTTACAACACTTTACATGGACGTTTGGTTCCTGAAAGTTCTGCGTATTCACCAGTTAGTGTGTAAATAGCCTGGGAGTTTGCTTTTCTTATATGGAACTTCTTCTTTAGGCTGTTATAAAAGTGGACACCTGGCCCTAAATTAACTTTTGGTTTTTATTTTTTATTTTTTTATACTGGGGATTGAACTCAGGGGCATACAACCTCTGAACTAGACCCTCAGACCTTTTTATTTTTTATTTTGAAACAGGGTCTTGCTAAGTCACTGAGGCTGTCCTTGAACCTGTGATCCAAGTACTGGGGTTAGAGGCGTGAGCCACCACGCCCAGCTCATTTTTAAAAATCTTAAATATATATATATGTATATATATATATATATATTACATAGAACACCATATATATGCTATATACAATGTTATATATAGTGGGTTATTTTAGAAAATTAGTGTCCTATGTAAGAAAAATGTATATAATATCCTATATATTATATATAAAATGTCCTATATATAATAATATATAAAAAGCAATACATAATATATAAAACTTGTTAAGAGTTTCAGCACCATCATTTCCCAAAGACACCTAGAAGGTCCTTACTTTAGCATCTCCACCTCCCGGGTGCCCACATGGCCTGGAGGTGGACAGAGGTGGGAGTTTACTGAGCTTCCAACCCCAAGTTCAAAAGTTCCCTCCTCCTCAGTGTTCTTTGGTAGAAACATGTTCTCCAACCAGGCCCCTTGGAAGAATTCACTGCTCTTTCACTTCTCTTAAAGGTTTTCTACTACTGCTTAACTAATATTTATAAGCATATGGACAAAGTGAGAGTCTTTAAGCATATCCTTGGTTTACCCAGTTCTTGAGCACTATAGGCTTATAGACTTGGAAAACAGAAGGGCCTTTAATAGATAACAGGAAAGTAAATCCGGAGAGATTGTGGGGCTCATCAAAAGCTGCACAATACTCATTAGCAGTAAGACAAGCTGAATTCCAGCCTTGGGGCTGAATCCAAGGGTTCTGTTCTTCAGAGGCTCTGTGGTGTGCTGGGGGAGGGTGTGGCTCTACAACTAGACTGCCCAAGTTAAAACCCCAGTTTTAAAACTTATCAGCTAAGGAAGCATAGACAAGTTATTTTTGCCTCATTTTCTCATCTATAAAATGGGAATAAAAAGAGTGTGTTTTAGGGTTGATATGAGGATGGAAAATGGATTAGGTTGATATCTGGCATACATAGTGAGTACTCATTAGTCACCGTTATTTTAAATGGTTGCCTTTCATTAGCTTTCTACAAACTTCACAAAGTTTACAAGCATCTGAGAACATATGGTAAATTACAAGGTATTTCCCAATAACATTGCTATTCTAGAATTTTGTTTAAAAAGGCATGTTATCAATGGCTACGCAGAATGTGCTAGATCTATTGAGTTTCATGGGTTTATTATTCTGTGACTGGTGCAGGCAAGAAGGACACAGGCTGGGTTCTAAGTCCTTGGGATTGATAGAATCATTGTCTGAAGTTAACTCATTGTGATTCAGCATCTTTAAAAAGTGGTAACAAAGAAAATAACCTAATTGGGAGGAGAGGTATTTATTCAGCCTGGTTTTTGTCATTTTGTGGGTTTGGGCTAGCTGGCTCTTCTATTTGCATATTTACTTCTCTTTTAAGATGCTCACTGAAAAAGACACATGACTTCCCTTATTCTCATTTTCTTGTTCTACAGAGATTAGACTTGAGACCGCTTAAGTCACAATGTAATACTGCATATAGTATTAATTATAGTTATTAACATGCTATGTTAAAATAACTAAATGCCAGACTACTTCTGAATGAATTTGTACTTTTTCCTCATATTCCAACTTTTTTGCTACTCCAGGTTGTGAGACAGCGATTTTATTCCCTATGCGTTCCAAGAAGATTTTTGGGAGCGTGCATCCTGTCAGGCCCATGAAGCTTGAATCTTTCAGTGCCTGCGTCTGGGTCAAAACCACCGATGTCTTAAACAAAACCATTCTGTTCTCCTATGGCACAAAGAGGAATCCTTATGAGATCCAGCTGTACCTCAGCTCTCAGTCCATAGTGCTGGTGGTGGGTGGAGAAGAGAACAAGCTGGTTGCAGACACCGTGGTTTCCCCAGGAAGGTGGACCCACCTGTGCGGCACCTGGGATTCTGAGCAAGGGCGTGCAACCTTGTGGGCTGACAGTGAGCCTGTGGCTGCCACTGTGGGAAAGGCCCCAAGTCACGTTATCCCCGAAGGAGGAATCCTGCAGATTGGCCAAGAAAAGAACGGTTGCTGCCTGGGCGGAGGCTTCGATGAAACCCTAGCCTTTTCTGGCAAACTCACAGGCTTCAATATCTGGGATCGAGTTCTCAGCAAGGAAGAGATAAGAGAGACAGGAGGAGAGGAGTCTTGTCACATCCGGGGCAATGTGGTTGGGTGGGGAGTCACAGAGATGCAGCCCCATGGGGGAGCCCAGTTCGTCTCCTGAGTGTTGTGAAACTCCACTTGAAGCCAAAGAAAGAAACTCACACGTCAGCAAGCCCCAGTTGGGAGAGTCTGAAAACCTCAGTGCATAATCAGAACACTTGAGACTAATGCAGGAGCGGCTTGAGCTGGCTCTTTATTTATCTTGGCAAAATGCTGAATAAACAGTCGAAAGAAAGACATGGGGGAAAGCTTTGGGGGATATTGTTACCGGACTTTGTGCCATGGTGCTTACAGATGAATGCGGCCAGCGTCTCTGTCAGATAAACTCTCAAATAATTAAAAAGGACCATATTGTTGAACAGAAGGACAATTGTTTCGCTTTTCTTTGGTTAATTTTCTTTTGGCCAGAGATGAATTTTACATTGGAAGAATTACAAAACAGGATTTGTTGTCCACTCTTCATTCTTACTGGTATGTACTTTATTATAAAAAAAGATGATCAAAAACATATTTATACCACGAAGTGACTTAACAAATATAAATGTAGTTTATGTGTTATGATCAGCTGTCACTTTTTTGTGTGAAGATAGTTGGATAAGTTATATTGTAAAATGGGTTCATACTAATTTTATTTTTGTAAAGCTCCACTGTAAATAAAATGTTTTATAAAACTGGCTTGTGTCATCTAATTGTAAGTTTAAGAGATGTTTTGAAGTAAACCCACACTTTTCTTTTTCATCTAAAGTAGGCAGTACGAGTTCAGGGACCATTATGTAAATAGTAACAGCTAATATTGCTAGCGGCAAACTGCAGAGGGGTTGTAAGCTCTGGCCTCCTCTAAGTCATAAGTAAGAAATAGATCTTGGGCAAGTCCGTCATCTGGCTGGGTTTTAGTTTTCTCAACTGAGGAATGGGAATGGAGGAAACGGTAATCTCTAGGTGTCTTCCGATGTGATGAGTCCATGAGTTTATCTGACTTTTTTGCACTGTTTTAACATGAACAATAAACGTGGATGATCCAAGTCCCCAGAGATGGGTGATGGTTAATGCATTAGGGCTGTTCTGGGGAGATCCAAGGATTGGGAAGGAAGCAATAGCTCCTGCCCCTAAGCATACCATCCTCCTCCCCATGGGAGAGGCTCCCTCCTCGGCCCTAGTGTTCTCCTCTGTAGATCCACGCCAGGGCTGGTGATGTGGTTCAAAGCTGCTTCCAAAGTAGGTGGAGCCCGTGGTGATGTGTCCTCCTGGGGATGGATTCTGAACAACCACAGGTCATCGAGGTGAGGCAAGTAGTAGTAATTTTATCACTAACTAGCTGAGTGTCTTTAGACAAGTTATCTAATCCTCCTGGATCTTCTCAGCAAAAGGAGGGAACTGGACTCTTAGTGCCTTTAGGCAATAAAATTCCATAAATCCAATAATTGTTGAGGATGCTCATGGTCTCAGAACAGCTTCATTCCCCTCTTGAGGCCCACACAATTAGGCTGATGAGTCTCTGACCGGCCTTTCAGCACTTATAGGCCGAAAGGCCGGTCTCAGACTCTGGGAGATCACAGAATTGAAGGTTGCAGGCTCACTGCGACATGCTAAGTCCCCATCTAGCTCTTAAAGGATGACTTGAGCTCTCAGCTGGAGGAAGAAATGGCCAACCCGAACTTGGGCAGGGAGTCGGGCATGCTTTCAGCCCTTCCCATGCTTTAGCAAGACTGAGATCTATTGCAGAGACCCCACAGGACACAGGCCAAGATAAATGCAAACTTCCATGCTGACAAAATTAAATGGAAGGTAACTTTAATCTTTTCATAATAATTACATATCAAAGGCAAAGAATAAACAAGTAGAAGAAAACAAAGCAACCCTTGGGTTATAAAAGTGGAAATTTCATCTGCTACAGTAGTCAGTCTGGATAGATATGAAGAAGACTTCTCATTGTTCCCTGATTTCATTTTAACTCTTTTTCTACATTATAGGATTCTAGTTTCAGTGGCACTTAGGGCCACTCAGAGTAAAGTCTATGTTCTTCAGCATTACTTGGAGCTTGATGTGGCCATGTCTAGTTCGATCAATGCTAAAATACTGTATGTGATTTTTCTCTCCTTCCTCCTGTCTGATTGGAATGTAGCAATGAAGGCTGGAGTTTCAGCAACCAAGTTAGACCATGAGATTTTGTGTAACAATATAGAAACCTGCGTTTCTGATGATCATGAAGCTGCCTTGCCTACCCTGGGTTGTCTGACCCTATCTTCTTTTTCTTTTTCTTTTGTATTGGGGATTAACCCAGGGGCATTTTACCTCTGAGCTACATCTCCAGCCATTTTTATTTTTTATGTTGAAACAGGGTCTCACTAAGTTGTTGAGGGCTTGTTAAGTTGCTGAGGCTGTCCTGGAACCTGTGACCCTCCTGTCGCAGCCTCCCAACTATTGGGATTACAGGCATATGCCACTATACCTGGCTTACCCCCAGGAACCCCTGAGTCCCTGGGCAAACTAAGACCATTGACATTCGAGTACTATATAAGTATGTCTAGTAGAGCAACTTTTTTGCAGAGATAATATATGAATAAAATACAGTTGATATATGTTCCTAGTCTATCCCAATATACATCAGCTTTTAAGTATTAATCCCTTTAAAATATATTCAGGACAGTTGACTACTAAGTGTAATATAGAATTTTAGAGGTTGGTATTTATACTTCGTATTCAATTGACTTCACTTTAACAAAGAGGTTAGACTTACAAACAAAAAAGAACTTATAATTGATTTTTATTTCAGATTGTGTCAAATCTTACCTTAGAAACATTTACTAAGGCCAAATGCTTCTAGAATTGCCTTTTAGCCAGTTAAGAAACAGCACTCCTAAAGTTAAAAGTCTTGGTTAAGGTAGTTATGTGTATTCATGTATTTTTTGATTTCATGAACATGAAAACTCCTATTGCTGACCCTTGCATTCAGTTTGGTCAAGCTGGAGCGCAGACAGCTTGCTGTCCTTCAGGTCAGAAATCCAGCATTTGGGCCCTGGCACCACCACCTGCTAATGTATTTACTACAAGACATAGGGCCTGTCAACTCGTCATTATGAGTCTCAAATTAGCCAAGAAATTATTGTTAGCAAAATTTGCTTAATTTGATGAAGGATTATCAAGCAGATATTGTACATAAAGTGCTTTCTAAACCATAATATAATACCTTAAATTAAAAAGATATCTTAAAAATATTTTCCAAGTTGTCCCCAGTGGATTCAAACATAAATAAGCAAAGAAACAAAAATATAACCAAACTAAAGAATGTTAGGATTCCTTCACAAGGCAGGTAAGTCAGGGTCAGATTTCAGCACCGGGAAGGCCCTGTTGCAGGCCTTCCTCTACCTCATAGCGGCACCTGCTGGCGACGATAGGAAGGTGCAGACTCTGACTCACATCAGACCCCACACGTGGCCCACAATCCAGAGAGGTCCTTTCCTGTTCTGAGAGATGTCTCTATTCTTTGATCCATATTTGGATTGACTTTTGACAGCATTATATTTAATATACTCATATGTATATCAATATTCTGGTTGAATTTCTTAATAAGATTGCTTAGTAGCTGTGGCCTAGAATATTCGATTAATAAATTCTTTCCTGACAACCTGCAATATGGTGAAATTGAAAACCTTTTCCTTTAAGAATAATCATATCATAAATTTTTGGTGGCTAAGCATCTCCCCAGAGATCATGAAACTCCATGAATGGATATGGGTTCTGCTTCCAATATTTTAATGTGGATCCTGGAACACAGCAGATACTCAGTGATAACAACAACCATGATGGTGATACTGATGATCATAAGAAGAATGACAGGAACCTCTGACGAACTATGCGCTGAGCACTGTGCAAATTACAGATGCTTCATCTATTTAAGCCTCATCCAATGTGTGTGGTACATATTCTTACTTCCATAGTAACTGGGGAGTCAATTTCCTATCTTCATCTTTCTGAGACAACTCACCAATCAGTGGTTTGAGTTGTGTCTCACACAGAGAAAGAAATGAGACAAATTTATCATAATTAAACAGACAGTCTTTTCCAGGATGTTGCCAGTGAGTCAGAAAGGAATTTGGATTCTTGCTGAGAATATTCTTGACAATATTACACTTTCCCTTCAAAGAGTTTAAGTTTCAAATCATTCAAGGTCATCTTATGCCCTGAGCCAGTGGACCATGCAAAAGGCATATTGATGGTGACACCTTTTTCCTTGTTGTGACCACTGACTCAGAAGTGCAGAGGAAGGGTGCCACTGCTTCTGGATTTGATGGCAGTTCTGTGCTTTATACCACAGAATTCCAGATCAAAATTTGGGAAAAGTTCCCTGCAAGCTCTCCAAATTCCTAGAAGTTGGAGATAACCCCATGTTAAAGGTCTTCAATAATATTATCAGCTTCTTGGGTGAAAGATGTGGTACCTCATGCTGCACTGAGCACTGGTCATGCTTTTATTTTCCAATACTGGACAGGTACGATAGCCCTCTTCATAGAGCAAAAAACTAGTCTGCGAGTTACTCAGGAGCACTGGAAAATAGCTCTCTGAAAAGGTTCTGATGTAGCAAAATACCAAATTACCTCTGATATGACTTGAGCACCTAAGTGATATCTTTGCTATTTTTTTTTTTTTTTTTGCGGTACAGGGGAATGAACCCAGAGGCGTTCTACCTCCGAACTACACCCCTGCCCCTATTTTTTTTTTATACTTTATTTTGAAACCGGGTCTCACGAAGTTGTGGAGGGCCTCACTAAGTAGAGAGAGAGAGAGAGAGAGACAGGGGGAGAGAGAGAGAGAGAGAGAGAGCGAGCGAGCGCTGAGGCTGGCTGCAAACCCGGATCCTCCGGTCTCCGCCTCCCAAAGTACTGGGATTACAAGCGTGCGCCACCACACCCGGCGCTGCTATTTTTTTAACTCAAGGAGAAACATTCAATATTTTCCCATTAGGTATAACTTTAGGTTTTTCGTAGACACTCTGTCAGAATAAGGAAGTTGCTAGTTTTCTGTTATCATGAACAGATTTTGAATTTACTAATGGAGAGATTTAAAGTTTCACTTTTAATATTTAGATCTTTATTGCACCTGAAATTAATCAATGTATATTGTGATGCAGACAATTGTGTCAGGACCATTTATTGACTAGTTTACTCTTCTCCATTGCAAAGATCCCCTGCCATATATTCAATTTCCATGTATGCATGCCTCTATATTATTATTTTAAAAAACTATAAAGGAAGCCGGGCGTGGTGGCGCACGCTTGTAATCCCAGTATTTGGGAGGCTGAGACCGGAGGATCTGGGTTCACGGCCAGCCTCAGCTACTTAGTGAGGCCTCTGCAACTTAGTGAGTCCCTGTTTCAAAATAAAGAACAAAAAATAGGGCTAGAGGTGTAGCTCAGAGGTAGAATGGCCCTGGGTTCAATCCCCAGTGCCAAAAAAAAAAACTATAAAGGATTTTAATGACTCTTTTTAAAATACTTTTATTGGTGCACTATAGTGTCACATCATAATGCAGTTCATAGTGATAGTGACATACGTGCTCACCACACTTGGTGAGCTTTCCTCTGGTTCCCTCACCACTCTCCCCTTCCCCATACATGATATTAAGATTAGCATTGGTATTCTCACATTTGTACATAATGTCAATGGAAGTATTTTCTTTGTTAATTCTCCCCCCGCCCCGCAGACCACCTCTCTCCCTCCACTGGTGGTTCTCCTCCATTCTGGTATGAGAGAAAACATATGATCCTTCACTTTCTGTGACTGGCTAATATCATTTAACCTAATGTTCTCCAGGTCCATTCATTTTCCTGCAAAGAACATAATTTTGTTCTTCTTTATTGCTGAGTAGAAATCCACTGTGTGTATATCCCATAGTTTTTGTAATCCATTCATCTGTTGATGGACACCTAGGTTGGTTCCATAATTTGGCTATTGTGAATTGTGCTGCTATAAACATGAATATGCATATATTACTATAATATTTTGATTTCAGTCCTTTTGGAAAGATACCCAGGAGTGGCATAGCTGAATCATATGGTGGATCCATTTCCAATTTTCTGAGGAATCTCCACACTGATCCCCATAACGGCTGTACTAATTTGCAATTCCACCAACAGTGTAGAAGAG
The DNA here is from genome assembly GCA_004027185.1 of Glis glis. NCBI lineage: Eukaryota > Metazoa > Chordata > Mammalia > Rodentia > Gliridae > Glis > Glis glis. The sequence continues at coordinate 56,809 of PVJS01004570.1, forward strand.
TTCCAATTTCCTCACATCCTTATCGGCATTTCTTGTTCTTTGACTTCTTGATGATTGCCATTCTAATTGGGGTTAGATGGAATCTCAGTGTAGTTTTGATTTGCATCTCCCTGATTGCTAATGGTGTTGAACATTTTTTTCATGTGTTTATCGGCCATTTGTATTTCTTCTTTTGTGAAATGTCTATTTAGCTCAATTGCTCATTTCTTGATTGGGTTATTTGTTTTTTTAGTATTAAGTCTTTTGAGTACTTTGTATATTCTTGATATTAGCCCTCTATCAGAGGAATAGCTGGTAAAGATCTTCTCCCATTAAGTAGGCTCTCTCTCTTTAGACTCTTGAGAAGCTTTTTAGTTTAATGCCATCCCATTTATTAATTCTTATTTTAATTTCCTGAGCTTTGGGGGTCTTATTGAGAAAGTTCCTACTTGTGTCTATTTGTTGGAGTGTTGGACCCATGTCCTCCTCTAGTAATTTCAAAGTCTCTGGTCTAATTTCCAGGTCTTTGATCCATCTTGAGTTGACTCTTGTGCAGTGTGAGAAGGATTTGATTCCATTTATTTACAAATGGATAACAAGTTTTTCCAAAATCATTTGTTGAAAAGCTTGTCTTTTCTCCATCGTATGCCTCTATATTATTAAATGGGCTATTTGCTTGTTCTTGAGCCAGTGCTACACTCCCTTAATTACTATGATTTTACAGTGTCTTATTATCTGGTGGGGAAATTACTGCCTCCTCCTTCCCTATGCCTATCTTCTCCTTCTGCAAAATTGTTTTGGCTATCTGTTCCACTTTATCTTAGTCATGAATTTTAAAATAAGCTTGTCATCTTAACTGAAGTCTATGTTGGTATTTTATTAAAATGTCACTGAATTTATTGAAAATTGACATGTTTGCTACATCAAGTTCTCCCATCCATGAACATAGCATATTGATCCATTTGCTTGTCCTTTATTTGATTGCTTTAAAAAAAGTTTTATCACTTTATTCTCAAAAGTCACATGCATTTTTCCTCTAAGTATTGTGTATTTTCTACTTTCAATAATTTTGGTTTTTTTTTTGCGGTACTGGGGATTGAACCCAGGGGCGTTCTACCTCCGAGCTACACCCCCGGCCCTATTTTTTTATCCTTTATTTTGAAATCGGGTCTCACGAGGTTGCGGAGGGCCTCACTAAGTAGCTGAGACTGGCCACGAACCCAGATCCTCTGGTCTCCGCCTCCCAAGTACTGGGATTACAAGCGTGCGCCACCATGCCCAGCTACTTTCAATAATATATATATATATATGTTTTTGCGGTACCGGGGATTGAACCCAGGGGCATTCTACCTCCGTGCTATGCCCCTGGCCCTATTTTTTATACTTCATTTTGAAACCGGGTCTCACGAAATTACGGAGGGCCTCACTAAGGAGAGAGAGAGAGAGAGAGCGAGCAAGCTGAGGCTGGCCGCGAACCCGGATCCTCCAGTCTCTGCCTCCCAAGTACTGGGATTACAAGCGTGCGCCACCATGCCCGGCTACTTTCAATAAATTTTTTTTTTTTTTTGCGGTACCGGGGATTGAACCCAGGGGCGTTCTACCTCCACGCTATGCCCCCGGCCCTATTTTTTATACTTTATTTTGAAACTGGGTCTCACGAAGTTGTGGAGGGCCTCACTAAGGAGAGAAAGAGAGAGAGAGAGAGAGAGAGAGAGAGCTGAGGCTGGCGGCGAACCCGGATCCTCCAGTCTCCGCCTCCCAAGTACTGTGATTACAAGCATGCGCCACCATGCCCTGCTACTTTCAATAATATTTTTAAACCTTATATTTTCAATTTGTTATTGGTGGCATACAGAAAAACTACTTCCTCACTTTACTCAAGTGTCTCTTATTGTATCTAAAAATTGACTGGAGAGTATTTGGATTTTATACTATAGACAATCATATTTTCTAGATATAATATTTATTTTGTCATTCTGACTTCCTTTCTGATTCTCATGATGTTCAATTATTTTTCTGGTGTATGCTAGGGTTACCAGTACTATAGTAAATAGAAGTAGATAAAGTCATCCTTGCTTCATTCCTGGCTTTAAAGTAATACCTTTAGTGTTTCACCATTAAATGTATAAATATCCTTGAAATCAGGCTAAGTAAGATCTCCAAAATTCCTAGTTTGTAATTTTTTTTTTCAGGAATAGCTACTAAACTTTGAGATGCTTTTACTGACCACATGATTTCTCCCCTTTAGTCTTTTACTGTGGGGAATTATATTTTAAATATTAAGCTATCCTTGCATTCCTGGGATAGATACAACTTGGTCATTATTCATTTTATAAAATGGAGATAGCAATAGTTCCTCCCTTATAAGCTACTAGGAAAGAATTATATGAGTTAAAAAATCAGTACCTAGTGTTAGTAAGCACTTAGCAAATGTTAAGTATTATTTTCTTTAAGCACTGATAGAGTCATTTTGCTAAAATCTTAATTGTGTATCTATGTTCATAATTAAGATGAACCTGTATTTTCCTTTCTCAGACTGTCCTTGTCTGGTGTTGATATCATGGATATACCAGCCTTGTAGGGAGAGAATTAGGCAGAGAATGTACTTTTGTAATTACCCAGAAAAGTTTAGATAAGATTAAAATGGTCTATTCCTTGTATATTTGTTTGGGTATTTTTTCATTTAAAAATTTTGGTGGATTGATTTAAAAATAATGGCACAATTATCATATTTTATTTGTAAACATCCAGGTTTTCTCTCCCCTTAGCTTTCAAGTATGACTAAAGGTAACACTCTGTATATGTCTATAATCCTTCTCCCATAAGGAAGGACCTTTTACAGTTTTCTTTCTCATTGGGAGAAATTAGAGAATACAAAGCTGACAAATGGAGTACAAACAATTTGAATAAAATGAATTTATACTTACAAAACATTTCACACATTATTACTTATTTTGGCCTTTAACCCAGGGGCATTCTACCTTTGAGCTATACTGACAGCCCTTTTTAAATTTTTTACTTTGAATCAGGGTCCTTTTACATTGCTGAGAGTCCTTGAACTTGTAATCCTCCTGTCTCAGTCTCCCAAGTATTGGGATTATAGATCTGTACCACCATGCCCAGCTCACATATAACTATTAATAAAAATAGCAAAAGTTGGCGTAGAATAATTGAACTATTTACCTTCAGGGATAAAAAATGAACCCATTTGATAAAATTTCTTATAATTGACTTATAAACATACATAGGGCATTTGGTTTGGAATTAGGAGCAGACGTGTATATAATACAACTGTAAAACATATGATCAAAGGAGTAACACCAATTGAGCCTAAGAGGCAGACACCACTGGCACACCACAGGATCTCCTGGTCCCACCTGGTCAACTGTTGAATCAGTGTCTTAAGATGAAGACCAGAGTGACACTGCTCATGAAATTTACAGATGACAAGAACCTTGAAAGAACTGCAGATACACTGAGACTGAAGAAACATTATCTAATGGATTCTTGACATGGCAAAGCAATGAGCTGAAACTCATGAGAAAAAAAGTATAAACAACTAAAAGTAAAAAAGTACTTGCATACAAGTACTTGCAGAAGAACCCACAGAGTATAGCAGAAGTTGCTGACTATTCTTTTGTGCATATTAGCATATTTAGCATATATAAACACTTCAGAAACTTAGTGGATATAAGCACAATAGAAGTCAAAGGTATGGTTGTGTAGTGGACAAAAGAAAAAAACCCGGAATTTCGTTTTGGCTGCATTAAGACAAACACAGCTTCCCAAAGTGGGGAATTCCATTTTCATCCTCACATGCAAGACTGCACCTGGAATATTATGGTCTGTGAGGACTTCACACTGTAAGGACCCAGGCGAACCACAGTGCATTCAGGGGATGGCCTGGTGGAGGAGGGACCAGGAACACCTGGCAAAGGGATGCAGAATCAAGTCATCATCTGCTGAGTGAGGAAGTGGAGAAGGAACCTGTGCTGTTATGCCTGAGGAGGAACAGAGAGGCACAGAGGAAAGGAGTGCTGAGCTGTGATCATTGTGCCCTGACATCTGCAAACTGGTCGTGTGAAAGTAGAACTGGGGCTTATGGCCTAAGGGGAATGCCTCAGCCAAAAGTGGGAGGCCACAGGGAGACAATTTTTAACTCAACCTAAGGAACAAATACCGAATACTCAGATGTATCCAGAAATAATGTGTTGTCACAGAAAACAGCGAGTTCCCTAGCACTAAGGGAATTCAAATACAGGGAGGCAGTCATTACTATTATCATCACCATTATAGCTTTCTTTCTTTCTTTCTTTCTTTCTTTCTTTCTTTCTTTCTTTCTTTCTTTCTTTCTTTCCTTCTTCCTTCCTTCCTTCCTTCCTTCCTTTCTCTCTCTCTCCCTCTTTCTCTCTCTCCCTCCCTCCCTCCCTCCCTCCCTTCCTCCCTCCCTCTCTCCCTTCCTTCCTTCCTCCCTTCCTTCCTTCCTTCCTTCCTTCCTTTCTTTCTTTCCTTATTTATTTAGTGGTACTGGGAATTGAACCCAGGGCATTCTACCCCTGAGCTACCCTCCCCAGCCCAATTTTTATTTTTTATGTCAAAACAGGGTCTCGCTAAATTGCCGAGGCTGGTCTTGAACCTGCGATCCTCCTGTCTCAGTCTTCCAAGTACTGGGATTACAAGCTTGCACCACCATGCCCAGTTAGCTCATATTTATTGAGTGCTAACTATGTTCCGGCATTTCAAGTAATTGTCTTGCTTTCTCTATTTATATATGAGGAAACAGGCTCAGAAAGATTAAAGTACAAATATTTGGTGGAAATGAGATTCCATTGTAAAAGTAGGCTTTAGATGAAATGGCGGGGGTTGGAATCTTGCTTTTAACTTCTCTAAGCCTCAGCTTGCTCATCTATGAAATGATATGGTAGGTATTTGTGGGGGTTTGGTAACCAGTATTCATTCACATTACTGCTGGCAATGGCCTGGGTTTCTTTTGGGGATCCACTCTTTCTTGACTCCCTACCCATGTGGTTCTGCTGCAGCTAACTCCCACCTCCTGCTGCTTTGATGGTAGCTCATGACCCAAGCCTGGCCTAGTAATGTACAGTATCACCTTGAAATAATGATGGATTGGTTCAGAAATGGTCATGTGGTCCATGTCAGATCAACCAGAAGACTTATTTGTAGTTGGTAATTGGTATTCATGATGAGGCGAGCTGGAAGCTGTGAAGGTTCATATTATGGAACACAAAAGTAAACCAATCCCCAGGAAGCAGAGCTGAGCAATGACTTTTGGGACAACCATTGAGCCTTAGTGGGAAGTCTCTCATGTCTGTGGACTTTTCAGACATGTGTCAACTAGAAATTGTTCCTCTTCCTCCTCCTTCTTCTTCCTTGTCATCAAGCCATTTATACCTGGGACTTCTATTACTTAAAATGCTACTAATTATTAAAATTGGGTAATAATACCACTTCAGTTATGGGGTTCTTGTAGGTGTTAAATGATATAATGGTTACAAATGGATTAATATGGCATTGGGCATAAAGAACGCATGCGATAAACTTCAGTCATTATAATTGTTATTAACACTATTATAATAATTATTATCATTGAGTGTTTTTTATAGAAGAAGAAATACAGGAGAATGAAGATTAGGATACAAGTCAAAGAAGAAGGTCTAAAGGTGAGAAAAACTATAGGTAATGAACAAAGGAATCCCAGCGATGACTCTTAATACTGTTTGGTAGGAGATATAAGACAAAGATTTGCAGAGCAGAAAAATTACTACTCAGCGACAGCAAAACCCCTTCTGCTTTGCAACTCATGTGAGTGAGGTGGAGTTTTATAGTCACATCAGTCCCAAACATCAAAACCCTGACATATGCGGGCCCAGTCTTTTATAGGTCAAATTACCATTCATTTTATGGTAATTTTCATAGTGCCAGACCAAATAAACCAAATCATTTGTTTACTGCAAAAATTTGTAGTGAATTTAGAAAGTATATCTTGTGTTTCAAAGATTTCTTTGTCATTGAAAAAGCATTTTAAGAAAGTCCAAATGGATGAGCTAAATTCTTGGCAGCTGTAAAGATATAATTTAATTTTTTCATAAATCTGTTACTTGCATTTTTAAAACTTATGTTTTAAAAATGATTGGTGTGTATAAGTGTTTGTAATTCCTATAAAATTTGTTCCAAAATGTTTCCAATGTTGTAAAAGAAAGCATAATTGCTTTTCTGGACTTTAAGTAAATTTGGTATCACATCTAATGTGAAATTAGCCATTTAATCCCATCGCCAAAGGAAATTAGAGATGAAAATACTGACTGGTATTATTAATGACAGGTCTTTGTAGGGGAGCATGAGGTTGAGGATGCATTGCCATGGCCGTGCCTGCATTTGGATATATCTGGGCACCCGCAGACACAGGGAGGGGCACTGGGCAGAAATCTGGGGGTGGTGCTTAGAACCCTTCTTAGGAATATCTGATACAATGAGCTCAAGTTGGGAACACAACCTTAGTGCTTGGAGGCAGTAATCATTTTGAGAACTGGAGGACTAATTTGTTGGCAATCCTGACTCCTGGGATAGTTGAGCTCAGGGAAAGGAAAAAGAGTTTTAGATAAAACAGAGCCATCTATTTCACTGTGAATGTGGTAGCACAGTTTGGCACTGGAATAAGCAACATGGAATAAGACAAAGCTCTGCCTGTCTACTGAGGAGAAGGGCTGCCCTGCTCTCATCCTGCCACAGGCTGCACATGGAGTTAGTGGCCAAGAATGGAGGCTTCAGGTGAAGAGCACGCAGGTGCAGAGACTTCCATCCTGGCAGGCACCTGGAGCCCATTCCTGGAGCCCCACGGAAGCCTCCAAGTCAGCCAGGCTCAGGGGGTGACAACTCAGTAAATGGGGCTTTTGGCGGGGTCAGCACACCTCAGGAAGAGAGCCCCTGTAGGGCACCGCTGAGGACTCCAGGAAGCCCACAGACTGGGAGTGCACTGCAGGAGCCGAGTCTCAACCTGAGCATGTGGTTGTTGGTGAAACACAGGTTGTGCAAGCATGAACTTCATGCATTTTTGTTAAAAAGGACTGGGGGGATGTTTGGATGAATATCATATAATGCTATATATTGATCTCTGACCCCAAATAAAAATAATGGTTTCTGGTAAATCTGAAACCAAAGGGGAAAAAAAAAAGAGAAAACCAGGTGCTAACTTGATCTTTTCTTCATTCAAATGTTGTGGTAATTACCAGAGGGTTCCTGACTTGATTTTTGTGGTAAGATTTAATGCTTGTGCAAATCAGTTCCAAATCATGCTCACATTTAAGAAGTGTATTTTACACATTTTTATCCGACCAAAGTCATTTCTTACATTTGGAAACCAAAGGAAGAAAGGTTTCCATCCACCACTGAGAGTAGTGGAATCAGAGACAACCTCTCTGCAGCCGGTGGTTGGATAGATGACCAGAGTCATGGGAAACACGGGTCTGCAAAAGACATAAGACAGCCAGCCCAAGCGACCTTACAGATATCTACAAGTCAACTCAGCAAAGCAGAAACCTAGTGTGCCCCTTAGTGCTCAGATCTCACTTTCTATGAACCACAAACCTTCAATAAACACTTTTAAACAATTCCTCAAATGTGCCCCTGAGCTCAGCCTTTGCATGGTACCTTGAAGTATGCTCTTCACTATAACTTCTGTGTGATCAGCCAGGAGCTCTGCCTTGGTAATCGCAGCCAGGGACAGGTAGTTAGACATGTTCCTGCACAGCTCCTTGGTGCCTCTGTGGAGGAATTTCACTGCAACCGGGATGGCCAGGGCCATCACAGGAGGGCAGTTGTAATTCTGAAGAGACAAAAGAAAGCAATCAAGGGCAAGTGATTCATTGCACATTCATTTATTTATTCATTCAAAAATATTTACTGAGCTAAGCTCCCAGAGGGCAGCTGTGAAAACACAGGCCCTGATCTGCTGAAAATTGTATCTGGGGACTCAAAGTCTGTTTGTGAGACTTACAGGCACGCAGGCAGTTGACAGCACAAGCCACATGCAGGGCGCCAAGGGGAAAAGAAAGAATATCTAATCAAGTTGGGGTGTCAAGAAGGACTTCCTGGAGGAGATGACATCTAAGCTGGGACCCAAGGGAAGGATAGTAGAAGGCTGGGCAATGGCAGGGTCAGGAGTAAGAACTCAACTGAGGCACTGGGGAGCTGTGAATCATTCAGTGTGGCTGGAGCATGGCATGTGTGGGGAGACAGAGAGATAAATAGGGGTGTGATGATCAAAGGCTTGGCATGCTAGGCTAAGGGGTGGAAGTTAACTCTGAGGGCTATGGGGAGTCATTGAGAAGAGGAACAACTTGTCAGATTTATACCTGAGAAACAACCAAAGGAATGTTCAACAAGGTGCATTCTAACTCTGTCTTAAAAACTAAAGCTTTCTGGAATCAATCAAGGACAGATGGGTAAAGAAAATGTGACTATATATATATATATATATATATATATATATGATAAAACATTATTCAGCCACAAAAAGAATGAAATCCTATTATTTGTGATAACATGGATAAAACTGGAGATCACTGCATTAAGTAATTTAAGCCAGACATAGACAGACAAACACTGCATGTTGGACAAGAGTATTATGACAAAAACTACTAATTGTTGGTCAATAACTCTTAATTCTCTTTTCCTTTAGTAATAAATTCCTGATTTTCTGCTGGGATGTGGGCACCTGGCTAAAGACAGCATTTCTTTGCCTTCTTTGTAATTGGATGTGGCAATGTGCAAAGTTTTGGGCAATAGGATGGAAGTGGCATTAATGTGTTCAACTTCTAGGCTACCATTACCATCCACTGACTTGGCGTCTACTCCTTGTCTCCCCTCAGTGCATGTTGGAACAAGGCTAAAGGGACACAGATTGAAGCAGTCATCTTAAACTATACGCCAAAGCCATGGTGGGTAGTACAGAGAAAATGGGTAGAAGGAGCCTGGGCTGGTCACAGTGTAAGGCCACCCCATCAGCCTGGACTGGGCTCTTGAGTTGAGTTGTTCGATGAGAGAAGAGGTTCTGTGTGTTTAACCCACTGTTACATTCAGATCTTCATCATGGCAGCTGAGCCAGTTCGCCGACTAACACCATGCAAAGCGAGGAACACTTCATTATAAAGGTTTCCCCTGAGCTTAAAGAGAAAGTTATATCCTTAAATAGTATGAAATGTAGAATTTCACCTTTGCACATCAAATCCTATAAGAGGGACAAAAGAAAGGACACAAGGCAAAAGCTATCATTGATACATAGAGTCCTTCAGCGATATGTCATCTTAGAAATGGGATGGGTATTTAACTTGGGGGAAAATGTATCTTGACCATTACACCCACCACAAAAAAAAAAATTCCAGATAGATTGTATAGCTAAAGGTGAAAAATAAAACAAAGGTAGAAAACAAAGCACAGTGAACATCCTGATGGCCTCAGCATGGACAATAATTTCCTTAAACCTAACTAAAAAAATTTAACAAAATATTTTTTAAATGGATGTTGGGCAGTAGTCTAATGATTAATAATTCCCCTCCTCCTCCTCCTCCTCCTCTTCCTCCTCCTCCTCCTCCTCCTCCTCCTCCTCCTCCTCCTTCTTCTTCTTTAGAGATTGAACCCAGGGGCATTCCACCTCCGAGCTTTATCTCCAGTCCTATTTTATTTTTTATTTTAAAACAGGGTCTCACTAAGTTATGGAGGATCTTGCTAAGTTGCTGAGGCTGGCCCGGAATCTTTGATCCTCTTGTCTCAGCCTCCCAAGTACTGAGATTATATGCCCGAGCCACCATGCCCAGCTCTGTCCAGATACTTCTAAAGATGGCATTTCTATCAGTTATCTCAAGGGTGACCAAGTAACTCAGACACTGACCTGTCAGGAAGTCACAATGATTGCCCAAAATACTACTAACAAAATATTAACAAAAATATTAGAAAGTTATGAAGTGGATAAAAGTAAGAACTAATCATTAAGTGATATCATAAAGAAAGTGAAAAGATAATTCAAAGAACAGGAGACAATATTTGTTATACATTTATCCAACAAAGGCATCCAAGGGCCCGGAATATACTTAAAAAACTCCAGTTCAATAAGGAAAAGACAGGCAACCTAATAAAAATGAGAAGATTTAAACAGATAGCTTACAAAAGAAGATATCAAAATAGTTCAAAAACATGAAAATTTGCTCAATTTTATTAATCATTAATTTTGGTTTGGGTCATATTATAGGGCTCGGTTAAATGAAAATTCATCAAGATACATGATCTTTTTTTTCTGAAAGAGGTATAATTGTATGAATTCAGATTTCAGCTATTTTAAATGGAGTCAAATGTTAGTATAAATACAGGATTGAATATTGCATTTAAATCTAAACAACTCCTGTCTTAGGAGTCTGTAAATGATGATGACATACAGCCGTGGGTTAGATGGGCCAAGAGTACAGTGACAGTGTCAGGAAGAGAACTCACCCATTCCCAGGAGTATGGGAGTCAGGTAGAGTGAATACTACCCCATAGTATTCATAGGGTCCTAAAGCAATATGTCATCTTAGAAATGGGATGGGTCAGTCAATACTATCCCATAGTATTCGCTTTACCTGAACCTCTCAAATGTGTGTTCTTGAGAGAGTTAGCGAGTCTTGGGAGTGATAACATTGTGCTATTCATATCTTGAGGTCCAGTCCATAAATATTTCCTGAAGTCACATCCATTCATCCTCCTCTAGAGACTCTAATTCCTCATTGTTAAGAAGTCACAATGACTGCCTATCCTTGAATCCAAATGATGAGTTCAAGAATAGGCAAGTTATCAAGTATAATCTAGGAGTCATGATTGGGCTCTGTGAAAGGCATTTTCTCTCCCTTTCTTCTGCTGGATTTAAGGTATGAGAAGGGAAGATTGACAATAGTTGCTACTATCTTGGGACCTACTGAGAATTTCCCACAGGCTAGTGCATAACAGTCATGCCAATGGGCTCATCCACTGTGGGAGACTTTCCTAGGTCAGACCTAAGGCATACCTTTCACATCAGCGGGTGCCAAGGAGCCAGACTAGAAACCAGCGTGTTTACTCATCGTCACAAAATTGGATCAGAGCAGAGAAATACTGAAGGATATTTCATCTAGTGAGACCTGATCAAAATAACACTCTAGTCCTACAACTGAATCTCCATCTCTGGTGACTGGAACTTTCTATCCATCAAATTCAGTCTTTATATATAGATATGTAATAACTAATCCCACTATTATGTATAATCATAATCATAATGCACCAATAAAGAATTTTTTTAAAAAAATTCAGTCTCTATCTCTTGCATTCCATTCCACTGTCCCATATTGCTAAGTAAACATGCCAAACTAATGATCCCTCACTGAACATTCTCATTCTGCCAACATACTCTGCAGACGCGTGGTGTTTAAGGAGGCTAATTGAGTCAGTCATTTTCTCAATTATATTCATATTCTACCCCTGCTCCCTGAGGTCATGTTCAAGTTACTCCAATTAGAGCACTGGATGTTTCCATGCCCCACAGTCTCATCTTGGGACACTGATAGGCTGTCAGTCAATCCATTACACATAGGCTTTGAATAGTTGAACTTTTGTATGACTTGTCCTTGTCCCTACAAGGGTTGGCCATTTTGATGATGAAACATAGTCACACAATTCTCAGAGCTTTCCAACCAACTCC